>OY829914.1:123146732-123434596 GCA_963691935.1 Nephrotoma guestfalica
AAATCTAGCGAATAACCATACACATTATGAGGAAATATGATTAAGATGGTTCTCCGTTGTGCTTCAGATTTTTTTTTTACATTTCGACGCGAGCTTGAAATAAAGTGTAACGAACTTATTGTAAGCGTAGTTGAGGTATGTTTTGAGTATCAATGTTTACATGGTCAATTGGATTTGGTAGAAAAAACTAATTTACAATATGAATAGTTTTCATCGACATTAACAGTTCTAGTTAAATATGTCCGATGCATCGAAGTTGTATTACCACTCTTGAAGGATATTAAAAGTATCGCAGTATAGAAACTACTGAACTATATAAAATCATTTTTGTCGCTTACAATACCATACCATCGATTCAAATTCGCGATTTATTGACCAAATTATTATTCATTGTTTGCAACGAAAATGTAGGCCGTATGATAAATGATTTTCAACAAATCGTGGTCTTCTTCAATGTCGAATGAATCCATCGTATTCTTCAGATGTGAAATATAGCGATATTCATTGAACATCGAATGTATCCAGTCCTGGATGTTAAGAATCTCCACGACTCAAACAACAGCAATATAAATTGTGAAAAATGCGAGTTTATTATAAATAGTTTCCCAATGGCTTGACTTACAATTAAAATATTTTCAGGTTAAGAAAGTTTACACCCAAATACTCCCTCGTGATATTGTGCTAAACGACTTGCGATACAATAGATTGGTGTTTGCCTATTATAAGAACAGAACAGAGCAGAGCAGGGTAGCGCAGAACGGGGCAAAGCAGAGTAGATCAGAACAAAGGGGAACAGAAAAAATCCAATAACTAATCATTACCCAAAGGCGTTGTACGAACAATACCAAACGTGGATTTTTTATGTTATTGCTATTTTAAAATTGTATAATTGTAAAATTCCTATACGGAAAAATAAGCCAAAACTATATAAATAAATAACTATATCCCAAAATAAGCCAAAACTATATAAATAAATAACTAAATAAACTGTTTCGTGAGCTACATTTTAGAATCATTAAATTATAAGATTAGCGTTTGAGTTTCAATAGAAAAAACCACATAGACACTCTGTATACAGTAGCATATCCTACATTTCTCCATATCGTGTCTTTAGGAAATAAACATTTCACACACAACTTTGAATAGTTAATGAGCTAACAGTTATATATAGTTAAAGTTTGTTTTATAGTTTTTACGACTAATTAAAAATCGTGTCTATACATAATTTATTACTCCATCAAAATACAATAAAATAATTTTAGTCAATCATAAATTTTAAATATTATTGATTTTTATGTTCACATGTGTGTTTTGTCTTAGTAAACGATTATTTGAAAATAGAAACCGCGGTATATATAGAACTCCAATTGAATACAGAACTTTACATTACATCCCTCATTTTCAATTAGTTTTAACTGTGTTTAGCAATAAAATCTTAGCAATAATTACGTAAATCGCGAGTTGAAATAAGCTAGAAGAACATTAATTGCGGAACTGGCAATACGTTTTGTTGTGATATTCAGTTCTATACCAGACATTGGCAAGACATTAAAAGTAGTGAATTTATGATAAACAGAGTACTGAATTCAGCCTGAACGTACTTTCTACAGTTTTATCGAAAATACCAATATTTTACCAACAATTTTTGGATTAAGTCTGATGTGACTCACATCAAAGTAACATTTTGCAGAAGCCAAGTCGCAATTTTGATGCCAAGTCAGCAAGTTAAGTCAATATTATTAATCTCGACCATACTCATACCAAATAGTTCTTGAAAATCTATCGGAATTTTGGGTAATTTAGATTCTCCGGGTTTATGTGAAAATAGCTTCCGCATAACCGACAACGTCCTTTTAGAAGTAGCAAATTAACCATCGACCATTTTTTGTTTCGGAAGCAGTGAGAGTTATTTGTTGAGTTCCCCTAGTGTTATTTTAGAAAAAAGTTGATATGATAAAATATGATAAGAGACGTATAGGACAACAGGTATGTAACACATTCCTGGACGGCGCCGCACAGCAAAGTCATTATCTAACGATTTTGTTACTAAATTATATATAAGATTTGTTAATTATTTACACATACACACCATTAGGTATAGGACATCAAAATTTCATCATATGTATCTATCGTCCTCAGTCGTAAATGACTGGGATAATTAATAAATTTGATCCAGGGGTCATTCCATGCTGTATGCTGTATAACACGGCTGCACCGACACCCAACCCTACACCAATTAACCCCAGCGATATACGGTATCCGTACGTATGGATTCAACATCATGTATATACATATGATAACCTTACAATTTTAAGTCTATTGTCAATTATCACACTTTAATTCAGTATTGTCATATATTTAGCTGCCTTACTAATTACCAATCATTATATAATACACCAATCATGTATCCTTAGTAACAGAAATAAACACATTTGAATTCAATTAGAAAGAATATCGGAACAACATTCTATTGCAAAAGGTCTTTCAAACGAGTTAATTTAATTGCTGGTGCTATTTTTGAAAAAAGTTTAAAGAAAATTTGTAAAAGACTGCGAATCAAATCGCTCGATTTTACTTGACGAATTATACTGCACTTTTCGGGTTCCTGATCTTCACCTGCCACTGCACTGCAATCATATATTAGCTTCATTTTCTGTACATTTTATGATCTTGCTAGGTAATCCTTCTCTGCTAGAAGCCAAAATAATTAAACGGTTTGCTAAAACACATCTTTTAGAATGCAAGCCTCCGTGTTCCGACTGCAATAATTTTCATTCACCCAATCCGTATTACTGTTTGGTGTGGCATTACAGCCGAAAAGATTTACGGCCCATTTTTTCGAAAATGATCGAGGTGCAAGCTTAACAATAGAGAATGTTACAGCACAATGCTCGATCAGACGTCGATTTTAGATGGCCACCAAGATTGCCTGATTTGACTACCGCAGATTTTTTCTTGCAGGAAAAAAGGCTTAAAGTGTATGTGAATAAGCCTAAAAGCTTGTAGCAACTAAAGGAAAAGATTTATGAAGAAATTGTTCTACACAAAGTTATGGAAAAAGCCATAAAAAGAGCAAATTTTTGATTTCGAAACTGTTAAAATTAATTTTTTAACTTTTTAAACTTTCTGTTAAAATTAATTTTTTTTTTTGTTTTTTTTATTCTTTTGGATTAAATATGTTGATCACCTCCGATTTTTAGATGAAACCCAATGGATTGCATTATTGGTATTCTTTTCTTCTACAAAGGTTGTCTCATAATCGAATTACGAGTGATATTTCCTGAATTTTCTCAAAAGTACCAAAATTGCTCGAAAGTTTCGAAATAGTTTTCATACAACCAAAGTATTGAAAAAAGTACTAACTCGTATATTATTTCTTTTGTCGAAAACTTTTTCAATGTGTGTATGTGTGATGATCGCGCAGCAATGAATATATACTAAATGATAAATCAGGGCCTATGTGTGTGTATACGGCCGTCTCGTAATATAGGTATAGACTTTGCGTGGATGAACGTAAAACATAAACTAGAGAAGAAACTTTCATACAAGTGCTATGGAATTTTGTTTTTGAAGAGTTTTTCACTTTACTTGACTGTACATAACTTGTAGATGCGGCGGAGAAATGAATTTTCATTCGCGTGAGCGTGAGCTTTATTTATTTATCTTTGGTTTTGCTAAATTGTTTTTTTATTTTTAGGGTAGTTTTCGTTTAGAAATTTGCCATTTTCCGTGGTGGTGTCTTTGATTTGATGATCGTAGTATAAAATGTATAGATCGTTGGGGTGTATGCTTGAAGAGTGGTAATTTCGTCATTCACTCTACGTGCATACACACAGGTTTTGCTCTGTATATTGTATGGCAATCGTGGGATTAGGGACGTCCTAGCAGAGAATGGGAAAGTTCCGAATGAGTAATAACTTGAAAGTGAAAGGTATAATTTATTGGGATTGAGGGTGGATGGGCGGAGTTTGTGTCCGAGCCGCATGTACGAGATATAAATGGGTGGGGTCGGGGAGGGTCTTAACAGAGGGAAATTCTCATGACATGTGTACGAAGATGTTTACCGTGTTTTTTGTTCGCCTTCTACACGGCCGTATTTTGATTTCGGAGATTGGCTGATTTTGGTGATATTCCTGTATCTAATTATTCAGCTTCTGAGTAATAAATTATTATATTTATTAGATTTTAGTTTGATTGGCGGCAGAGTTATCGAGGTTTATCAGGTGTGCATTATTAATGCTATTGTTCGTTGCAGTTCCTGATTAAGCTAATTTATTTGGTTCTAACGAAGATTTTTGATTACAGAATATCTTTGAAGCCGTACTACTTTTTAATTAAAAATAAAATTTTAATTTAAAAGTCAATCAATGCGGTTGTAATTGATTGTAATTAGTAGTAATAATTCATTTAATTCTTTTAACTAATTGATAATTACTATTCAAATTATTGATTTAGTTTATTTGGGAATTTAAGAATACGTCTATGGGTTTAATAAAATTATTTTAATAGATCAAACGAATATGATTGTATGGAAAATTCAAGTATCGGAGGAGGAAAATTTTATAAAGTTCCATAACAGTGGTGTTGCCCGATTCCTGTTTAAATTAAATTTTAATTCTAATTAATATTTTTTTTGGAAACTTTCATGATTTTTTATGGAAGCAGCAAGACAAAATAAAATTTAAATGCAAACAAATATTGCGGTACTTAGATAGTTTTTGTATTTTCGAGGTTCATGGCACTTGTTTAATTAAATCATTTTCTAGGTTGTTCGGGAGACTATAAATTGGTAAATGTTTTTCTTGGCTTGTTCTAAGTTGGATAAATAGTTATCGCTGGTTGTCAAATTTATGGGGGAGGAAATGGTTAGTCACTCATAATAATGAAGTTTTATTTCAGGAAATTTACTAATTAAAAGTTTTTTAGGATCGTGATTGCTGATTATTTATATCCAGAAAACAAAAATTATTGTACGGTCTTGTGCTTTACTAACTATTGACTAATTTGGTGTCCGTAACCGGGTCAAGTCTATCATATCTAATAACCTTTCCTATATCTCCATCTTGTTATATGTAAAAGGGGTATACAGTAGGCCCGGCGTATCCAGGATCCCTGTTTAGTCTTGGCTGTACATTCTAATCAATCAATTAATCAATCAAAAACCAAAGTATTGAAAAAGTACTAAAGTATCGACAATATCGTCCCTGTTCTGTACTGTAAACCAACGCTAACTTATATTATTGTCCGAATTTCTACATAAAACATGAATTATATTGTGCCGAGTTATATACTTGTATACGTCTACATAGTTCCTGTTTTGTGTTTTTTAATTTATTTCTGACGTTGAAGAAGAACAGCACAAGAAAGAATTTCATTACTCCTAGCTAGACTCTAAAGTTAAAATAATACCTATGTCATGGAAAACATGCTGAGCTTTTATTATTGCTAAACCACGTAAAGTTATTGCATTTTAATAGGTCAATGAATGGATTAATTATTTTGTTTCATTTTACAGCATTCGTCTTATCTCATTAAATATTGCAATTTTTTTAGCTTGTTATTTTACTTGTGGACTCTGCTTTAGGTATTTGTAATCTATTTAGTTCATTAAATGTGCCGTATAATAATATAAAACAAAACTTAATGATTTAGTCTTATACGTAATTTTGTATGCAAATGATGTACATATCTAAAACCGCAGAACAAGTGAATTGAACTCTCACTATTCTCTTTATAGATATTGTTCATCTTAGAAAATGTAAAACATTCATCGTAATGATTTACATGTTCTACAGTCTAGACTACAAAACAACAATTTTTAATGGTCGTCTTAACTCTGATTTTTGCGTTATGTGCTCCCTGAATAAATCCATGAGATGGAGTAAACGCAATACCATATCAATGTCTGTTCTCCAAGTTCGGGCTGGTTGATGCAGGAATCTATAACTTTAATATTTTTATAATTAATCTATTAAATTAAAATATTAATTTTAATTTATTATATATATTTTTACAATTAACTTTTGATTAAAGTTTGTATTATTTATCATGGTCGTTTTTGATTAAAGTTTGTATTATCAAGAAGATGATAGCTCAGTAGTTTGATTGATTTATTGAGTTACCGAAAGATATCTATTCTTTAAGACGGTTAATCTTTCGTTAGTGATTGTTTTGCGTGTTGATGTTAGGTGGTAGTTCGTATTCAATCTGAGCATAAAAGATGTATATACTTAGTGAATAGCTTCGAATTGTGTGCCTAGGCAGTAGTTCGTATTCAATAAGAACTTAACAGGTGCATAAGCTCAGTGATTAACTCGTACTATGTGCCTGATTGGTTGTGAAATTGACCGATATCCCGAATCTAAAATTGTAGTTTTCGGTGTACTTGTTAAGGTGTCGATGTAGTTGTTCAGATATCGAGAGTATCCGTTGCTTTGGGCATCTAATCTTGCAGATTAGTTGTGTAGACTAAGGAAGGTAAGTTTGCTTAAAAAGCCTAGTTCCGAGTTGAAACTAGAGAGACTCATGGAACCAAGTAATCATGAAGTTTCGAGTGCAGCTTTTCAAATACCAGTGTTGGTCACTATGAAGGGGTGGGTTTTTATAAATATAAATATAATGACAGAAAACCAAGACTCAAAAGGAAAGCGACAGTTGACGTGGTTGTGTCATTCATTGCTACATTCACGTCACTGAATCATGGATCAGGAGAGTTTCATGATGCAAGAAGACAAAAATAGATAGAGTGGTGGTGTTCACTGCACCATGTGCACCGCTGGATCATTGGAGTTACATGATCGATGCAGGCGCAAAAGTAAAGCAAATATGAGAAAGTTGGAGTTGCTCAGTGTATCCTGGTTGTCGCTAGCGTGGCTAGTATGGACGAACTTAATGAATGTAAAATTTATTTTTGTTGAAATAAATTTGTTCATTTTGCTTTGCTTGTATTCGTCCATTTTGGAATACTCGTCGTATTATTTCCGTTTCTTTCTTGGTTGCTCATCTTTGTAAACGTGTTGTTTTCGAGAATTGTGGTAAACAACAAAACAAGCCAAATTTTATGGTGTTTGCCAGTTACTCGTGGTAAAATAACCGGGTGGTGATTTAGATTTGTGCCATAAGTGCGTAGAGATTGCAAGATGTTACATTTGCGATATGTACAGTTAGAATATTTAGTTGCAATATTTTAACCGCTACACTTCTATCTTATAGTAAGCGGTTCTCTATAAACCATTATAATGGTAAAAGGCAAGCTCGTATGTCTTCAGATTATTCTCTACGAACATATGGGATTGAATGGTAGGCTTCCCGTTCAACTCTCACAAAATTGCCACTTTAAAAACATCCATTCAACCAAAAGTGAGCTTTACCGCTTAACAAAATTTTGTTTGGAAAATCAACATCAATATCTATTTGTGCTTCAGCTTATTGGCCAAATTGGTAGCGTGTGCGATGGTCAAATGGCTTTAATTCCGGCACAAATTGAATTTTATAAGTACGTACACTTCTTTAGATAAAATCTTCCATAAAGTGGATGGACACATCTCCAGTTGCTGACAACGACGTTGAATTGATTGATTTGCGTCTTACTGGATGCGTATTATCCTTTAGAGTATACGTGGTGCGAAAACGATCCATAGTTAACCAAATTACCTGCGCTGATTGTCTATTATGATGAAAGTAAAATGGACGTAATGCACGATGAGTTTGGCTAACAGAGCCAATAGTTTGATACAAAATTTTAACAATTTGCAAGCGTTGGCCTGGCGTGAATCTTTTTATTATGAAATGGCTAATCAAACTAATAACAAAGCAAATGTCAACCGTCAAATCGGTTGTCAAACAAGACAGTGTTGCCAACTTAAGAAGTGAACCTCTAAAAATACCCTTTATATATATGTATATGTATATATATATATATATATATATATATATATATATATATATATATATATATATATACATATATATATATATATACATATATATATATACATATATATATATATACATATATATATATACATACATATATATATATATATATATATATATATATATATATATATATACATCTTATTAAAGTATGAAAAAGAGTGAACACGTCAAGAAACATTCCATATGGTTTTATAATATTTACTATTTGCATAGTTGCGAATTAATGAAAATAAAATATGATTCTATATAATGCAATTATTATTTTTACTTGGAATGAATTTATAATTACTTTTTGCATACCTGCAAATCAATAAGTTGAATGCGCTAGCATATAGGTAAGATAGTAAATATGAAATATGATTTTATATAATGCAATTCAATTGTGATTTTATATAATGCAATTGTTATTGTTGTTTTTGCATGTTACCGGCCAAATGTGGTGTTGACTTGGACTTTGACATCGTTGATCTGGGTTTAGGTATCGGTGGCATTACCGATATTAACTATATATATATATATATACAGGCATTTACGCATTATACGTATTTGCACTACATGAACACTTTTCATTAAAATAGTCATCAGAATAGATAAGAATTTTACGATTTCCGCCCCTGCAGTGTGCGAATACCAGACTCCTCACTATATGGCGTGAAAGATTCGTTTCTTTCAGGTTAGCATCTTTGGCATGCCACCATGACAATAAAATGATTCGGGTGTGGTGGTAAAAGAGAGAATTTCTTGAATCATTTTTAAAGAAACACAAAAATTTACCATTTCGAGTTGGTACGATTACATTTAGGTGACGTGAATAAATTTTTACTTTAATTAATTCGGCAAGTTTGAGATAAATATAAATAGCTATTCAGGTTTGACATTCGATTAAATAAAAAAATGAAATGATTGCGTTGTTCTTGTAAATTAACAACAAAAGTGAAAACCTCATATTAATATTATCGGTAAGTAGATATAAGTGTATAAATAACGCAGTTAGTTGCGGAAGAATTACCCACCTTAGATATTGGACGTTTATGTGTCGTACTATTTCGCGTTTTCAGCTTGATCAGACGTACAATGAAATCTTTACCGTGGAACTTTGACCGTGTAATCGATGATAACGATAAGTTAAATCTCACTCAACATTGACCAATAACGTGGTAAACTCCTCGATTGTTAGAATTTGTTACCAAGTAGTGCGATGTAAATGAGATTTGGCTAGCTTAACAGCTAATTCTGATAATTATGGCGTATCAAATCCCGTACTCCGACGACACAGTGCTTTTCTCATGACCATTAGCAATGAAGAACCAGAGTCAGTGACAGTATTCCTTCTTTAATTTGTTAAAAATATGTTTACTTATTGCCCATTTTGACGTTAATATGATTGAGTGTTTCGTATTATACTGTGCCACGTTAATCTTGATTCGACCCACCACTTACTCTCATGACTACTGCATACTGAAGGAGTCTGCCTTTATTGAAAACCGACCTGTGCTGCAACAACTCTTTGAATTCTTATAAGAATTCTACGGGCTACAATTCTCTATACAACACTGTCTGATTAATTTCGTCAACACTCAACATGACTGTATTGGATTTGACTGCATTAAAAATACATACGAACCAATGCGCAAAACTTTCTTGAAGTTTGAAAATTTGAAAATTTTGTGAAAATGAACTTCAAAATCTCTACCATCTATTTCTTTCTCAGGTTTGCCATGCATTTCGATGTTATTGGCAATCATAGATGGGTTTCCCCAATGTGTTTGGGTACACCAAGGTCTGCCTTTACTGGCCAATATTTTTCTGGGTGGCTTAGGATGCGAATAATTTTCTGGGTTGAATTGCAAAGGAATGTCATGCCAGAGACTTCTCTTGAACAAGCTTATGATTTTTCTAACTTCATCCCCAACAAATGTTAGAAATCTTCGTGGTCAACTGAACAATCAGTTCAGAACTATTTTGGAGTCAGTCTAAAATGTAGTGCGTGTTGAAGAAAAACTATACCTGATTAGTCCGTCTCACTAGCATCTCTACATTCGTATAGTTCAAGGACTTCATCTCTATTAAATATACTGCCTACTCATCTGTTCAGATGGATGGATTTAAAGTTTTTAAATTCTTGTGGCACGTTGATTCATTCGTTGAGTATTTCCTTTGGTGGAGGAGTGTCATCTCAATAAACCTTACCACTCTTATTTTAGATGGATAAAGCTATCCAAACTGGCCGAACACTCGGATTGCTTCGAATCTATCGTTTTGTGTGTGTCCCTTTGACTGGAAGATGAGTCGCAATTCCTTCCTGATTTTGGTCCTACTGGATTACAAGGAACTTGATGGTGTCTTTATGTACATCTACCGGTTTTGCGTTGCTTGTTTGTAATGAATTGAGCAGTTTTGGGTGGTTGCTTTCACATAACCTTAAATGAAATTTACCACGCAGAATAGCACAAATATCCTTTTTCACTGTAACTAGCTCTTCAACTATCCTACTATAGCACCTTTGAGAACATAACCGACATAAATATATTCTTGTATGTAACTTGCGAAAAACAGAAGGCTAACTCAATCAACGTATTTGTAGCGAGAAAGAGAGCTGATGATGTTCGTGCGTATACCTGACTACTTTTTATCAGTTTTTTAGCAGCGTTGAATACTACCCTAAGTTTGATAGCAGTATTTTGCGCCTTTATTACAGAATGATGTGGCATAAAGTAAGCGTTGATTTCGAGTGGACCTTCCACAGTTATCATGTGTTCAGATAGAAATTCATTAAAGAGCTTCATTTTCTGGCTTGCGTTTGAATCGATTGAACAAAACACGCACTGAGAAATGGCTATCTGGTAGTTACTTGGAAGTTTTGATTTAATCGAACGTGTATAGCAATCGCGTGATAGCTCGTCTTTCTTCTGAACTCGTGGTGTTTTCCTTGTAGGGTTTGAAACTTCCCATAACCACCGTAACGCGTTATCTATATCGAAGAAGGTGCAGTCTATTTGAATTTATTCGGCTTCGTTGCCAGTACTTCCCTTACCTATTCACCCAAATTTTGTGCTTTGGACAATCAAGTTGCTATTAGGTGATTTGAGTCGACCTTCATTTAGGATTTGGAAGAAAATAGTCAGGCCCCAGCAATATGTCGGGGCTTATAGAATGATTGCACTTCCGATCAGGAAGCTGCATATTAGATAGCAACTTAAAATCATTCCGGTTTACCGACCCAGGTAATCAAGCTGCTGTATTCGGAAAAACCAGTCCGTTGAAGATCATTTCATCATTATATTTCTGTAGTCATGGTTTCATATGGATTGTGACAATACCTCGAAATGTGCTCGAGAATTGAAATCCGGAATCGAATGATGCCCTGAATTCCCGACCGGGTAACAGTTGGTTGTATTGCAATAATTGTTGAACGTAGCTTGTTTACTTGCTATCTTCGCTTAGTCTGCGCTGAAATGATAGATTTAGTTTTTGAATCAGCGGTGTTGCTTTCATCTATTTGTACTGACTTTTGATGTCTCCGGTGACAAACGGCGCATCTTGACTTTGAGTTGCGAAACTTAACAAGGTGTCCAGTATTAAGGCAATTAAATCATCGATTGTGTAAACGAATGTGTCCTTGGCGTTCTTTAACTTCCATGGCATTGTATTTTGGGTGATCGAGCAAATGGAGAGCTTCCGCCGTACACAATGGGCAGAACTTGAATTTTGAGTAGACTAGATTGGTAGATGTTGGTCTTTCAGTTTAGCCATTTGCAAATTTAACAATCTTTTTTAACCACTTTTACAGGCATTTAGTGGTTTTCTAAGCCGCAGCCATACAATTTGACTACACTAACTATATAATTCACTGTATAGGCCAGCTGCACTACAACATAACTGGATCTAAATTCGACTAACGGTATAATAAGAATGATAAAATACGTGCCGTTTGATAAACCAACACAAGTAAACAACTGGGTTGTTCTTGTAAGTGAATAATAAAAGCTTAAGCCCAACTAAACATTAACGGTAAGTTGATGTAACATTTACTTTTGTTGATATAACACATCCTTATTGGAGTTGAGATTTCGAACGTTGTTTTGTGTTGATTTAATTTTCTTAAGGTTTAACACAAGAAAACATTCAAATGAATTGGTAAAGTACGGGTGAATAGATTTTACCATTCGGTGTGTTACAAATTTCGATTATAACTTTTGCAAAGGCAGCATTGATAAGATAAAATTCAATAAATTTTGTAACCCAATTATTCATTCCCATCCGAATATCACACTACTAATATTTATTTATACGCGGACGATCAAGAAAGTCACGACAAAAGGCCTCTTGTTGATTTTCCGAAAATTCATTTTGCTCTACATAAAGCGTATGTAATACGATAAAACAGCCAAAGAAGCACTGGTTCGTTTTATTCATAATTACAGTTTTTCACCAAATTTACAGTTTTCCATATACTAACTATACAATGCAAAACTCATTCTATAGTTGAATGAGCGTATATAGGCAGAGGTTATAAAAGCGTATGTAAAAGCTAAAAATAAATTGAAAAAACCCAACTTTAAATTAATTTTTTAGTTTTGTAATATTGTGCTTTTATACTGAAACTTTTTGAGCGATTTTTTGCTGTTGATATACAAAAGCTAAAATTGAAAAGCAATATTAATATACAAAATATGAAATAGATTTGCAATGAAATATTTAAAATTGTTGTGTGAATGTGTGCAATGCATATAGCTAGCCCAATAAACGAACTTATGGCGGGGTTTCACGCACATCACACAAAATATATTAAACTATTTTACAATTTTGCCCTAAATCGCTAACAATCGGAACCAAATAAAATGTTTGCATATTACGTACGTAGTTAACACTTTATACGCAACATCAAGGTTTGCGTATAAAATAAAATTTGAAATTCATAAATTTCGTTTATATGAAATTGTAAATATTTATAAATAAAAATATTAATAAAAAAATGTAAATTGAAATGAAAAATTTTCGTGTGATATAAAATATGCACCCCGCTGCTCTCATATATATTTTATTCATAAAAATTGAACGCGGATTATTTAAAATCCGAATTGCATTTGGAAACACACAAAAAATAAATTCTAAACTCTAAAATGTTATTTTTGGCAAAAATCAATAAAAATGGGGTTTTATATTTTAGAAATGTTCAAAAAGCATGTTTATAGTCGACATTTCATTGGACCGATTGATGTAGGCTAAATTTTAAAATCAATCACCCGATTATCAGATAATTTATCTATTATCTGAAAAGCGACTCTTTAATTTTGTGTGTTGATGTTTCGGTTTCGAAGGTTACACATTTAAGTCAATAACGTCTTTTCATAATATTGGCATGAGAAAAGTTACATAGGCAACTTCGCGATGTAATATTATTGGTCCCAAAAGTCTAAAACCTTTCTAAGATCAAAACAACGAGTAGAGTGGCTTTTAATCGCAGATTATGGTCCCGTAAATAAAAAAACTCCCGAAAATAAAATCCTGGAAATTTCGGATACTGACAAAATCTCGAATTGACTAAGTCAATTGGGATAAACTCAGTTTTTATAACGAAAATGGCGTTTTAATAGCAGTTTGAAGTGTGGTTCTCTAGAATGACAGAATTAAGTAAAATTAAACCATTTCTCAGGCCATTAAGTTAGAATTCAATTTATAAATTAAAAAGGACTTCCACTATTAGTTCTGAATGATGGTTTTGAAGATGGCAAATATGAATGTAGCAGTAAACTTATTAAAATCTGCAACTCTGTTTGAGTGTTAAAATTGTCAATATGAAAGGACTAGGGCATGCATTTGTAAAATGGCCATTGAATGGAACCAATCCATTTTTTAACCAATTTTAATGCAACTAGGTTTCTAATATGACCTCCAAAGAAAAATATTTTTAAATTTTAAGAAAATTGCCTCCGAACAGAAAGAAAAAACATTTTCTACAACCGAATAGAATGTATGTAGCTGGGCTATTTCCTGTATGTGACATGCATAGATGTATAACTTTTTTCTAAGAACAAATGTGTTGTTTTGTTGTGGTTGACGAATGATCATGAGAATAGGATTTTGTATGTGATCTCGTACTTGGTCCATGTGCTTGAAAATGAAAAACTCACCAGCAGATAATTTAGCAGTAAACTATTTCACGAATATGAAGGTTCCTACAAAGTAATAAAAAAGCACACCTGGTAAAAAAATGTTACATACAACTAATTATTGAAAAATCATAAAATTTTTAGATACTGAAATATGCAAATATAAAAACAGAATTCCTTAAAATGAAACGTTTATTTAAAATTAAATATTTCATTAGCTTTACGTAAAAAACACAACATATCGAATAATAAAAATTGTATAAATAATTATTGTACAGACAATATTGTATATGACTTGCTAGTTAGCTTAGAAAATCCAACGACCCCTTTCCAACGACACTACAAACATATGGGTGAGATTATTAGAAGACTTTTGTTGACCTGGGTGAACAAAAGAAATTAAGTGGTCCATCAAATTTTACCGTCCAAATGCACAGTGGTTAAAGCTTTAGACCTTAAAGATGGAATTCGTGAAGTTATCGAGGACATACAGCCTCAAATGTGCGAATTGGTCATAGAAAATTTCATGAAAAGGATATGATGCTGGAAGCGTAGCCATAGCGGCCAATTGGCTGATACCGTTTCCAAATGTTAATGGCATACCTTCCTCTTTACAATGAAATAAGCATCCATTGTTTTCTCTTAAAAAATACTCATTTTTTTAAATATCAAAATGAAACCTCTTATTGGAAAATCCCTTAGAAAGATTTAGTGTTTATATTTACATATTTTACTACCTAAATCATGGTGTTTTGATAGTTTGTTGAATATAACATTTTTTTACCCGGTCTCCCTTTTTGTTAATTTAACAAATTTTTGTATGTATGAGGTTTTGTTGATTTTGGTTTTTGTTAAAAACTTCATAATTGTATAATTTCAGCTGGAGAGCACTTAAGTTTTTGTCTAATTGTTGAATGGATTCCTAATACAACTATTTTCAATTAATTGCGTTGCTTCGTGCTCTGAGAGCAGTTTTGAGCTGTGACGTATCTGTATACGTTCAGTTTTAGAAAAAATTGCTGTGGTCGGATATTTTAGGTACAAATTGCAAAGTTCCGACTTTCAATGAAAAATCTAAAATGTTTAGATATTAACCAGCATTTCTGTATAGTTGCTATACTACTTCCACAGTGGTATTCAATGCGTCGGTTCTGGTGGATTAACCAATAACTGGTCTTACCCAATTCAGGTCTTACCTTTAAAAATGCGTCTTTGTATCCATCGAGCCAAGGGAAATTCTTGGAAGTCTTGGATGTTTTTATCAGAAAAGCCAAGTTACGGTGAATCGGGATGGACGCCTCAGCGGGTTTTCGTATGAAGGTAAGCAATTCGCCGGGCCGAATAACTTCTTACGGAGTTTCGTATACAGTAAACCCTCGATTTAACGGACTAATTGGGGGGTGTCCGTTAAATCCGAATGTCCGTTAAATCCGAATGATTTTTTATTTAATTCGATTCGATCGAATTTATTCTGGGACGGAAGTCAGGCATTTCTTAGCCGGGGAAGCCGTTGGGATTGTTTATACTGGATAGGAATGGCATTTTCAATTGATTTTGGGAAGAAGTTCTGTAATATGGCCATCTGGGAAGGAACTCACCCATTTTTTAACCAATTATGATCGGATTGGGTATGTTGGCTGGAAATGTGATTCTTAAATGATTTTTGAAATGAATTCTGGAATATGGCTACTCGGACATAAATAGGACATTGTGGGTGAAATGAGATTACTAAATATTTTTTGGAGAAAGTTCTGGAATATGGACTAAGTTCTTTTATGTGAGAATATGAAGTTAACCTGCCGCTCAACCTACCAATTCCATGAGTGATGGGTGTTCGAGTGGTTACATACTGGTGATAGATGTACAGCATTACCAGAAACTTGTTAACATTAACAGCCGTTTTATACCGCGTTTCGTGGCCATATGCCAGAATTAAAAAAAACTCATTTAACAATCCCATTTCCATCAAACACACCCAATCCAATCATAATCGTTTGAGAAATGGCTGAGTTCCTTCCCAGATGGACATATTCCAGAATTTCTCTCCAAAATCACGTAGGAATCTCATTTCCATCCAGTTTAAACAATCCCAACATAATCGGCTAAAAATGGCTGAGTTCCGTCCCATGTGGCCATATTTCAAAACTTCTCCCCAAAATCAATTAAGAATCCCATTTCCATACAGCATACCCAATCCAATTACAATCGGTTGAGAATTGATCGAGTTCCGTCCCAGGTGGCCATATTCCAGAATTTATTTAAAAAATCATTTAAGAATCCCATTTCCATCCAATATACCCAATCCTATCATAATCGGTTAATAAAAAGCTGAGTTCCGTCCCAGGTGCCACATTTCAGAATTTCTTCCCAAAATCATTTAAGAATCCCATTTCCATCCAACATGCCCAATCCGATCATAATCGGCTAAGAAATGGCTGAGTTCCTTCCCAGATGGCCAAATTTTAGAAATCCTTCCCAAAATCAATTAAGAACCCCATTTCCATCTAAAATACCCAATTCCATTACAATCGTTTAAGAATTGATCGACTTCCGTCCCAGGTGGCAATATTCCAGAATTTCTTCCCAAAATCATTTAAGATTCTCATCTCCATCCAACATACCCAATCCGATCATAATCGGTTAAGAAATGGCTGAGTTCCGCCCCAAGTGGCCATATTTCAGAATTTCTTCCCAAAATCATTTAAGAATCCCATTTTCATCCAACATACCCAATCCCATTATAATCGGTAACCGAAAAATGGAAAATAAAAAATTGTCCGTTAAATCGAGGTCCGTTAAATCGATCGTCCGTTAAATCGTATTCCGTTAAATCGAGGGTTTATTGTAATAGGACTAATTAGTTTACATGACATAATACCATTAGGAGAACTTATGTGGCTAGAGTTCGAGCCGGAAACACATTTGTAACTCTTGATATTTAAGTCAAACTCATCAAGTCAGTTATCTAGATGGAGTTTGTATTGTTCCTTATTTCTCGAATGATTTTGTTGATAAAACGTTGAAATGTTTGTACGGCATTTCTGAGACCGAATGCCATGCCAGTTAATTCGAAAAGAAAATGCCAAATAGGGTTACTATTGCCGTTTTTGTTCATCCTCGTCGGCGACGGGAATTAAATGATATGCTCTGGATCGATTTTGAAGATGATCAAGCGTCGATGCAAATGCATGGAACCCTTTTGTATATATGGCATAGATTGTAGATTAGAATTAGGTGAAGGGATAGGCTCCGATTTTAGCACCGCTGTTCAAAATTATACAATTATATGTTTCAAAGAATTTCGCTTTTAGTTTAAGAAAGCAAAAAGACCACCAACCCGCAAATATTTTTGCTTAAATACAAATTTTAACAGCACCATCTCACAAAAAATATTTAAATGAAGAAAAATAATAATGATGACAAGACATCTCACAATCACTAGCGTAAATGAGTTTACTATAATAATAATTTTTTAGTACTTTGTTTATGGCCTACATTTCTTCTTATTGCGGAACATATTCCAGCGATCACGAACGTACTCCCCGCCGTTGACGTTGTTTACGTCAACAAACAGGCAGCTTACACAGCTTCACTATTGGACGTTGTAGAGTTGAATGTGCAGTTTTCAGTTATCATCTCCTGGATGTACATTAATCACCCTTCCTAATGACCAATTACACACGAGCGTATTATCTTCCTTTAGAAGTACAATGCTATTAGTTTTGATATCTATCTCTGTAATTCGCCATTTGTGTCACTGCTGTAGAGTGTTGAGATAATCTACGGAATACTTTTTCCAAAATCGGAATACTTTTTCCAATTCTGGCTTGAATTCGCTGCCACCTCGGCAATGATGAATCACTTTGCGTTATATCCAATTCCGGAATCGATCCCGTCGATGTGCTAATCATGAAATGGGCTAGAGTAAGCTCTTCGTAATTATCACCGTCTGATGTTGTGTACAGAGGTCGTGAATTTAATATATTCTCAATCTGACAGAAGAACGTCGCAATCTCCTCGAATGTCAGATTTATATTGTGTGTTGACTTCATCAGATGTATTTTTACGGATTTCACCCCGTATTCCCAAAATCCACCAAAATGAGGTGAAGATTGTGGAATCATGTGCCACTCTACGTTATTGCTGCTTAGGAATTCTGAAATTAAACGATTATTAGTAATTTGTTGTATAAGTTGGGGAGCTTCTTTCAGAATTCTCCTCGCCCCTATGAAGTTCGACCCGTTGTTCGAATATATTTTCTTAGGAACACCTCTTCTAGGTACGAAACGATTTAGGGCCGCAAAAATCACTCACTGGTTAGATCGCTCACAGGTTCAATATGGATCGCCTTCACGGATAAGCAAACGAAGACACATAAATAACCTTTATTTGTTGTGGAACATCTGCCCTTCTTTGATGCGAAATAGAGCGGTCCCGCAAAATCGATTCCGCAATTTGCAAATGGACGTGTTGGAGTCACTCGTTCTGTGGGTAGGTTTTTTATTAGCTGCCGACTCGTTTTGTGTGCATATTTAATACAAATGATGCATTTTCTCAACATCGAACGCATTTTGTTTCGCCCGTTGATCACCCAGTATTTTTGTCGTATTAAATTGTTAGTTAATGTGGGCCCAGCGTGTAGATTTTTGTTGTGCATCTCTCATATCAATCTCTCGGTATATACATGATCTGCGGGTATTATCATTGGATGTTTGTTTCACAATCGGCGTTGAAAACTCGACCACTAACTCGAAGGACACCTGCGGTGTCCACAAAAGGTGTTAATGATAGTATTTTGGAATTGGTTTTTACTATCTTGTATTTTCGTAGGCTTGCGACGTCTTTACTAACTTTCTCGTGTTGCACCCATCGACTGCATTGTATCCTCGCTGCTTCAACTTCTTCGGATTTTAATTTGCCAGTGAATCTTTCTGAACGGTTTTTGCATTTCAAATTCGCGATATAACACCTCACGTATCGAATGATTCGAAGTATTTTCATCAGCTTAGATTTTCTCGCGAATAAGTTGCTCAAGCAGTCGTTCTCCATGGCAATAAGAAATGCATGATTCGAATGTTTGCTTGATTCCCTTTCTACTGCTGATGTGATTAGTTCCGTGTTTAAATTAGTCGTTTTTGGCCATAAATCTTCCGGTGTTGTTGACCATTCCGGTCAGTCCCACCATTGTCTCAACTGCGTTAACTTTCGTGTTGGTACTCCTCTGGTACCATGGTCGGCGGGATTTTCAACTGATTTTACATGTGACCAGTGTTGCCTAGAAAATTGTTCTAAAATTTGGCTTGTCCGATTGGCGATGAAAGCTTTCCATCTGGCAGGGTAAGTAGAAAGCCAAGCGAGCACTATAGTTGAATCGGTCCAAGCATAGTATTTCACAGACGATTTGTTGAATGCTTCGACAGCGGACATCAGTTTTGCCAGCAGGTGTGCAGCGCATAACTCTAATCGGGACAGAGAAATTTTTCTTATAGGCGTCACCTTTGTCTTAGATGATAATAGGTTAATAATTATTTCTCCGAATTCATTTATAGTTCTACTATAAATATAGTTCTACTATAGTTCTACTATAAATGACCGGGTAGTAGGCCGCTTCACTGGCATCTGGCAAACTCGTGTATCTGGATATTCGCGTAATGATTGTTGAAAAGTGGAATTTTTATTTCTTGAAACCATTTAAATTTCTCCCTCACTCGCTTATATTCAATTCCATGGTTGTCGTGAAGTGTGTCGTCCCAATCGATTTTCAAGAGCCACGTCTTTTGGAGTACGATTTTTAATAAGATGATGGAGTGAGATAAGAAACCTAGCGGATCAAGAACTTTCGAAGCTTTCGATAACAATTTCCTTTTCGTAATGGGACCTTTATTCTCTGGGTTGATTTTAAATGTGAATATATCGTCAGACGCCATCGCCAAAGTAGCCCCAGAACGACGGCTGTAGAACGGCTGTTGTCTCGTTGTATAATTTGGCCGTATCTCCCTCAGCAGGTTCATCACTTAGGTCCGAATTGTTTGATCTCCATTTCCTTAATGCAAACCGCCCGCTTCGTAAACTCACCGTGATTTCTCTTTTGAATTCTGCCGCATCTATCACATTCTCGGCACCAGACATAAAAGCGTCCACGTAGAAATCATTTAGAATGTGTTGTGCCATCACTTCGTACCCAAAATCGTAGGCTAGTTTTTAGAGAGTACGGATTGCCAAATAGGCAGAACAGGCTAATCCGAACGTTACTCTAGTTAGCTTCTAACAAATATTGGTATTACGATAAAAATCCAAGGCAACAAGCCTTGGATTTTTATCGTAATACCAATATTTGATAGCTCGTGTCTTCAGGAAAGACAACCACCTGCCTATACATCTTCTCGATGTCCGCGGCGGTTAGCACTATACGGTTATTTCCGAGTCGCATTCCATAGTCTCCGCTCTATGGCGAGAAATCTTCTCGTTCTGCCTAACAATGAATTGCCTAGTTCTGCCGATGTGGCACATCTTCCATTTGTCAAAATTGTCGCAATGTTTTATCAAGATGTACATCGTATTGAATGGTCGATATCATGTGAGTTGTGGAATCCGAAATATTTGGTGAGTTAGGCTTTACCAACAAATAAAAAAAATATTTTTGCTTAAATACAAATTTTAACAGCACCATCTCACAAAAAATAGTTAAATGAATTTACAATGAAAAATAATAATGATGACAAGTGCATCTCACAATCACTAACGTAAATGAATTTACTATAATAATAATTTTTTAGTACTTTGTTTATGGCCTACATTTGTTCTCATTGCGGAACATATTCCAGCGGTCATGAGCACCGCTATATATCATCCTAAAGATGATTCATTACCGTCCAATTCTTTATACAATTTTTGTGAGCGACACTCAAATCTCAATTAATGTAAATCACTTCATTGCGAGCCTGTTAAATTCATAAAATTATCTTTATGATTTGACCTATTTTTTGGGGTAACAACCACTTCAAACAAAAATTGTGTGTAGCATACAAACATAATTTTCAATCTCTCTTGTATATCCCATGAATGATAATTTTACATATCTGACACTTCTGACAAAATTACCATCTACGAGTACATACCCTAATATTTTCGTTATGCATTGTGTTTTGTCGTATATCTGTATATAAACATTTCTCTATGTAATACAGGTGTGTGATTACTGTTTTCGGATTTGTTTGATCCTATGCGATTGTATATATTAGGCGTATGCATGAAAAAAAATTCGGTAACAATGGCAACACTCAAAAAATGAAAAATAAAGTAAAGAAAATCTAACTTTTCTTCGTACATGTCGCTTGTGCTTCCCTCAAATAAGCTCTCATGTTTATGTACGGTACATACACACACACACACATAACATAAACAGTATATTATTTAAATATCACATAGTTAACGGCAATTCATCACCTGATATAACATGTAAATTTAGATAAAAAGTAGAAAGCAACAAAAAAAAGTTTTTTTTCTCGAGAAAAACAGAAAATTCCACATGGTAATAAAAAAATTACCTAAAGCATTTTGATTATGAAAGACTATAACCCTTAATTTTCCTTTTATTATCTTCTACTTTATGTTTTCTTTTGAAGCTAGATTTTATTTGAAAGATATAGATGTACATGTATATAGTACAATAACAACAATATTATGAGAATTTAAAAATGTTTATCGTTTTATATTTTATTTCTGTACTGTGTATTCTGAGTTCACCCTTTCAATATATTGAATATCTCAAAGATTTTGTACTTCAACCCTCTCTCAATAATGACAGTATGAAATATTCTAATTTACTTTAAATACATGTGTGAATCGAGTAAGGTTTATCCAATTTAAGGCAATTTCGAAAATGAGGAAAACACTAAACTTCTTGAACAGAACAGTAAAATGAATGACTGCGGGAAATACGTAGTTTATACAATTATTTTAAAAGATTCCAATTTTCGAATTTTTTAATCACTATTAGCTCCTTTTGCATTCTAGGTAATGGTTGTATGAGTTTTAAATGAACAGGGGATGGGGGTGAGGAATTTTGTATGTCCGCGGAAAAATTACAATTTTGTTTATTTTTCTCTCGTATTCCTGTTGTTACGCTATCATAAAGCACGTAGCTTGCACATAAATGGAATGTGGATATACATATAAATTACTTTATATTGAAAAATTATTATGCTAAGCTTTTTAGGAATTCTTAATTATGACATTAAGTTTGATTAATCCACTGGAAGAGAGGTTAAAATTATCCTATATAATAATTCAAGAAAATGTATGTGTGTATGTGATGTAGGTATGAACCTTATACAAATCCACATTTCTTAACCGATTTCAACCAAATTTTGTGTGCGTATTGATTGGTTCATGGAGAAGGTCGTAGGCTTTGTCTGATCTTCCAATAATATCCTAGAGCTGAGACACGATCATCTCAAAGCTTCTCCCTGAATGCTTATGGAGATTTTTTTATTTAAACTAGAGAAGGGTGTAGGCTTTGCGTTTCAATTATTTTTCAATTAAACACATGCCTCATTTGACCAACTTAAAAACACATGACGTGAGCATAATAATACGTTTGACAATTATTTAAATAAATCATTGGATTAATTTTTTTACTGTTCTTAAGATAAATCTGTCTTTCGTACTGTACACTCATGGAAATTACTATAAGAACAAAATTCCTGAATTTACAGTAATCAAAATATTTTTGTATTTTTTTTTAACATGTATCGACAAGTTTGTTAAAATTCGAGTAAAGATTTTTTGTGCTACATTTTAATAGTACATCAGACTCGATAAGAGCGGTGGAAATAATTATAAGAACAAAATTTATTGTGGTGGGAAATAATTACAAGAACAAAATTTATTATATTGAAAAAATTATAATTAAAATTAAATTAAGGAAAATGTATTAAATTAATTACTTTTAAATAAACTAAAAATATCTACATCTTCGGATGAAAAAATTTAAATGTTAGGCGCTGTTATGTTATAAAAAATATGTAAGTGTTTCTTATGTAGATATGCCTAAGGGAAAAGCTTTAACGCCAATTGAACAAGGAAAAATACAAGTTTATTATGAGCAGGGCAAAACTTTTCGAGAAATAGCTCAACTTATGAATAAAAGTGTTTGTGTTGTATACAACTGTATAAGATTGGGGTCAAATTATGGAGAGAATAAACTATCCGGATGAACGCCCATCATCACTGATCGGTGCAAAAGAGAAATTAAGCGACTTGCATTCAACAAGACCCTTTCATCGAGTACTATAGTGCGTGAAATTCGTTTGCCGGTAACCAGTCGTCGTGTTCGTCAAATTCTTAATGCGGGTTTAAACATAAAATACACAAAACGGGTGGCCCTTCCACGACTTCTATTGCGGCATAAAACAGCAAGACTTGCATTTACTGAAAAATACCAATTTTGGGTTGAAAAATGGAAAAATGTCGTCTTTAGTGATGAAAAAAATGTAATTTTGATGGACCCGATGACTGTCAGCGATATTGGGCTGATAAGCGATCAGAGAGACAAACTCGTAAATCTCGAAATTTTTTTGGAGGGTCGCTGATGATTTGGGTCACCTTCAGCTATACGGGAAGGTCACCAGTATAATTTTCACAAAAATGACGTCCAATAAATACGTTGAGTTGTTAGACGATGTTTTAATCACATTTGGAGACGATTACATGCCTGAAGACTGGATTTTTCAATAGGACAATGCGTCCATCCACAGTGCCAAAACGACAACAAAAATTTTGAGTGAACGAAACATACCGATATTGGATTGGCCAGCATGCAGTCCCGATCTCAATCCAATTGAGAGCGTTTGGGGGCTGCTTGCACAACGGGTATTTGCAAATGGGCAACAGTTCGACACAGTTTTAGAATTAAAGAATGT
This sequence comes from Nephrotoma guestfalica, assembly GCA_963691935.1. Taxonomy (NCBI): domain Eukaryota; kingdom Metazoa; phylum Arthropoda; class Insecta; order Diptera; family Tipulidae; genus Nephrotoma; species Nephrotoma guestfalica. The sequence continues at coordinate 123,170,707 of OY829914.1, forward strand.
AATTAAATTGGAATGGTCAAAAAAGACGAAACTACCTTGGTAGATTGATACATTGATTCAATGCCGCGAAGATTGCAGCAGGTGATAATTTTAAATGGAGGAAACACCTCGTATAAAGGGAAAAAAACATTTTTCATTTTTAAACTTACTGTGTTCTTATATACGAGTATATTTCCTTCGAACTATTTTTGTTTTTGCTTTAAATATGATACTGAAATCAAATGTTTCTATTATTTATTATTTTATGATTTATGAATACATTAAATACTGAATCAAATTATTTTGATTGGTTTTATATTATAAACTTGTATAATACATTCATTGATTTCTTGTTCTTATAGTAATTTCCATGAGTGTATAATATTGGTACTGTTTATAGTGATGTCTGTTTTTTGTACTCATATAATATTAGGACTCTTTATATAATTTTTTTTTAAATAATAAAACCTTTTAATTAATTGACACCAAGATTTTATTAGGTAGGTACCTACTATTACAATAAAAGTTTATTAATTTCCATACATTAGTTTGAATTACTTTCTCAGTATTTAATTTTCAGATAAATCTGTCTTAAAAAGAAAAATCCTAAATTGATTTGTTATCCTGTAAAATTTGATTATACCTACGAAAAAACGAACATCAATTGGACGTGTAAGTACTTATACAAAAAGTCTAAAATCAGCAGGACAAATGAAAACAAGGAAAAGCGAGATTTACGACATGCAATTATTCAAAAGAGAGATATTCAGTCTAGAGCTTCTGAGACGAATGAACAGCGAACTATTCGATTAAACGACATGAGGTCAAGGGCAACTACTTCTAGAGCTTCAGAGACAAATGAAGTAAGAAATGTACGATTGCAGGATAAAAGGTTAAGATCAGCTAATTCAAGAGATTCTGAGACATGAAAAAAGAAAAATTCGATTGTAGGATCAAGAGCTGCTAGGTCTAGGAATAATGAAACAGACGATCAGCGAGATAATAGGCTGCACTCTAACCGTGTATCAGCTACAAAAAGAGCTTGCCATGCATCAGAAAAAGCATTAGCATTAAAGCTAATTATTAATGAAAATGATACTCATAAATATTCGGTCGGCATTTTTAATAAGATTTGCGAGTTTTGTAATGCCACCCATTTTAATGGAGAAAAATCAAAAGATAATAAATTTTCTACCTGCTGCTCAAAGGGATTAGTTAAATTAAGCAATATTCGTAAATCACAATTGATAGAAGACTTTATGGTGAATAAGCATGAATATTCTAAACATTTCTTGAAAAATATAAGATCTATCAACAGCTCTATTGCATTTGCATCCATGGGAGCACAAATAGCTACCCCTCCAAGCTATGGTCCTTACTGTTTTCGAATAAACGGTTCAATTTATCATCGAGCTGGAACTTTACCTCCAAGTAATGATGATCAGAGAAAATATGCTCAATTGTACATACTTGACCCTGATGAGGCAACTGAACAAAGGATGCAATTATCCGAAAATAGAAGTTGTAACCCAAATTTGCTAAGAACATTGAGCACTTTTATTACTCAAAATAATCCGTTTGCAGCAGCTTGCAAAATGTTATATGGGGTTGAGCAAGAAAATATTGAAGAAGCCAACAACAATGATTCTGCACATTCAAATGTATCAATGGTGATAATTCAAGACCGCATTAATGACCAAAGGAGTAACGCCCAAAGATCTAATGAGGTCGCATTCAATTTTGAAAATGCAGATGATGAACCACCTCTTTAGCGGGATTTAGTGATACATTGTCGAGCTTCTGCATCAAATAACAACAGGCAAACAGAAAGAATCAACCTTTAGTTTATCCAATTTTGTTCCACTGCAACAAAGGCCTAGATCTATTCTCAATGCACACAATGAATCCACAAATCCTAGAACACGTGTAACTCATATGCAATACTACCAGATACCGGCTTTCAGTCCGAAATGAATTTAATCAATTTTTAAGTGCTGGAAAATTGAGTCAACAATGTATAGTTGATGCCTACGTTCAGATAGAATCAGATAGACTAAACTATATTCGTCTGAATCAAAATCAACTTACAGTAGAACAATATGACGGTCTCATTTGACCAAATTCAACAAGCAGCCAACAATGAAGGTACTAATTCAATTCCTGGAAAGGCTTTAATTTTTCCTTCCACTTTCCAAGGAAGTCCACGTAATATGATGCAAAACTATCAGGATGCAATGGCAATCGTAACAAGTAATGGAAAACCGGATTTATTTATTATCATAACCTGCAATCTTAAATGGAAAGAAATAACCGATAACTTGAATGGACAATCTGTTGAGAATCGACCTGATTTAGTTGCACGTGTATTTCACTTGAAATTACAAGAGTTGATGACCGACATAACAAAGAGAAGTATATTTGGTGATACTGTAGCTGTGATCCATGTTATTGAATTTCAAAAAAGAGGCCTACCCACACAATTCCAATTCACCTTGCATGAAGGACGGTAAATGCTCAAAAAACTATCCAAAATATCAAACAATATCAAAAAAATATCAATTATCAAACAGTGATTAATATCCCCAGTATAGGAGAAGATCCACTCGAGGTACAACAACTACAAAAGGAAACATTATTGATAATAGTTGGGTAGTAACATACAATCCGTTTCTAATGCTAAAATACGACTGTCATATTAATGTAGAAGTGTGAAATACCTATTCAAATATGTGTACAAAGGCCATGACTGCGCTAATGTGCAAATCAGAGAGCAAAATATAAATTGTAATTAAATTCATAAACATGTGGATTCTAGGTATGTGAGTGCACCAGAAGCAATGTGGCGAATTCTTAGTTTTAAGATGCACGAGCAATCTCATAGTATTATCAAGCTACCAGTTCATTTACCGCGACAACATACTGTTGTATTTCAAAGTAACCAAATAAATAATATGGACATGCTTCTTCAAAATGCAGAAAGAGATACAATGCTTTCTGTTTGGTTTAAATTAAATCAAACTTCTGTTGAATCAGGAAACATTTTATACTTCAATATTCCAAAAAAATATGTTTTTAATAAAAAAAATAGATCATGGACCAAAAGAAAGAAAGGAGAAGGTAATGTCATAGGTAGAATGTCTCGGTTAATCTTGGTACTGATCCTGAGAGATATTGTTTGCGATTGCTGCTACTACATGTACCAGAAGCAACAAGTTTCGAATTTTTAAGGACAGTTAATGGCGTCCTTTATTCTTCTTTCAAGGATGCAGCTAGGCAACAACGTCTTATAAACAATGAGGAGGTTTGGGAAAAGTCATTAGAGGAAGCCATAATTTTTTCAATGCCTAGACTTAACTGAGAGAATTGTTTGCGTTTGGTTCACCACCAAATATAAAGGAATTATTTGAAAAATACAAATTGTCTCTATGGGAGGATTTTTGAAATATTCACAATAACCACCGAGATGAATGTGAGTATTGTTTAAATCAAACTCTTTATGAGATAAACAACACTTTGATAAGGAACAACACATTATGTGATAAATTTGGACTCCCTATCCCATCAATTAATATTATATAGAGTCATGAAGAAATCATTGATTTTAACATGTACAAAAATTTAGCTACTGATATGGTTGAGAATCTTAATCGAAAACAATTATTGATATTTAATGCCATTATAACTGCAAGTAATGATGATAACCAACCAAGTAGATGTTTTTTTCTAGACGGTCCAGGAGGAAGTGTAAAAACCTACTTATACAAGACACTACTCTATACTTTCAAGAGTGACGGAGGCATAGCTCCGCCTATAGCATCAACTGGAATAGCTGCAAGTTTACTAGATGATGGTAAAACATACTTCAATTTTTTAAACTTGCACCACCATTAACAGAAACCACAGTTTCTAATATTCGAATGAACAGTAAAGAAGCACAAATCGTCAGAAGTTGCAAAGCAATAATATGGAATGAAGCGACAATGGCATCTGGAATAGCTTTATCAATTGTGAATCGAACACTTAAAGAAATTATGGGTAATACAAAACCATTTGGTGGCAAATTAATTTTATTAGGTGGAGATTTCAGACAAACTCTGCTAAGGCTAAGTACGGAAATAGAATTAAAATTGTTGAATCTTCCATAAAATTTAGTAATCTTTGGCATCATTTCAAATGTTTTTCTTTTACAAATAATATTACATCTGACGACGAAGTGTTCAATCGATGGCTTTTGCAATTGGGCAATGGAGATCATGAAAGAACTAACTGTCTACCAGAAGAATTGGCGCAAATACCAAAATAAATTTTATGTCAACACGACATAGTTAAACCATTTTTGTAGAAAAATTAACTAAATCAGATTATAAAAATTACTCAAATAAAGAAATATTATGTCCAAAAAGTTCAGATGTCGACATATTGAATGAAGAGGTACATAATTTATTAGAAGGTTCATCCACAATATATTTAAGTGTTGACTCAATTGATGATGACGGTTCAGTTGATGTAGGGCATTATCCTGTTGAGTTTATCAATGAACAATCACCATCAGGAATGCCTCTACATAAGCTGGAATTAAAATCCGGATTTGTAGTAATGCTACTGAGAAATTTAAATACAAAAAGAGGGCTTTGTAATGGAACAAGAATGTTGGTGCAAGGCCTAAAGCCAAATTAAATAATTGCGACTATACTAACTGGGTCAGGTGTTGGTGAAACAGTGTTTATTCCGAAAATAGAGCTTGCACCAACTAATACTGACCTCCCTTTCACACTTAGAAGAAGGCAATTTCCTATCAAACTGGCATTCGCTATGACCATCAATAAATCGCAGGAACAAACATTTGACAATATCGATATCTTCCTAAGAAAGCCTGTATTTGTCCATGGTCAGCTATATTGAGCACTCTCTAGAGTTCGTCGTTTCAAAGATTTAAAGATTCAAATTGCGAGTAGTGAGCAACAAGATGAGATTGCTGATGACAATAAATATTATACAAACAATATCATACTCGTATATAAAGAAATTTTAGATTTGAAATAAATTGCGTATTTTATATTTTTCCTGTAATTTTGTTTTTATTATTATCATAGCAATAATATATTTATATAAATTACAAATTATTTATATAATATTCAAATGTATGTAGTATGGGATTATATTGAATATTTCTAGAGCCCGTTGTATCGTACAACGGCAACGGGCCTTACTGTAAGTTCAATATAATCGAGGAAGAACACAATGCAAACCATCAAATAACCTTCAATAATTTAATGTCGTACAAAAATAAGAAGCATATTCGTCTTAGGACCTCGTTTAGGAATTTTCGTTGGATTAGCAACCCAACCTGTGATAAACAAATTGTTTGAAACCTCAACATAAGAATCGAATAAATTTGGAATTATAATAATGACCTTGGATCATGGAATGTACTCGGTTCGTTGGTTATTCGAACAGACATCACAATATAGGCTTGATATCTTAATGCTACAAGAAACACGACCGGCCGTTAATAAGTTGGTTGACAATAATCACCTTGATCGTGTATTGACAAAGCAACAATACTAGCGATATCGTCAGTTCGTGATCGATATCATACCATTGAATTTTGCTAGCACTGCCAAATTGAGCAATAAATTAATTCAAAATAATTTTGACATCACACTGTGGTATTTTGCTCAGAATACGAGCAAAATATCACAGTGTGATTTCAAAATTAGTTTGGATTAATTTATTGCTCAATTTAGTAGTTCTAGCACCTTCATCGTGGCATTATCGACCGGCCCAGCCTCATACCGACACATACTCCTCATGGAAACGCATTCATATAGGTACATGGAAATCAAACGACGAGAACACAATTAATAGAATTGATCACTTCGTCAAATCCAAAATACATTTTTCCAGTTACAAAGATATCAAAACAAGATGCGGAGCTAACATCGACATCGACCACTTCCTTGTATAGTTGCAAAATACACTTTTCGTTTATCAACAACATACAACCGTCGCTTCTATTGAAACCCGAATCAATCATGAAAATACCCAAATGAAAAGTTTACGCCAAGTCTTGCGAATGGCTGACGGCCATTAACACACAATTATGTGTGCCTGCGTGTAAGGCTTTCTGCCTTTATAGATGTCTCTGTAAATACTAGTATACCAGCATTTCGGGGATATTTTCAATTTGTTTGTGATATTGAATGATAATATGTGACACTGAATTTTTTATTGAATAAAAATGGAAATATTGGTAATAATAATGGAGGTCAGGTTGGACTGTAGACAGTGAGATTACCGCAAGACTCACGGCCTGTGCCGTCTCTGTTTGCAACTTCAAGAAGTGGTCACATGACCTCCTTCCGGCGGCTACCAGTAAGCACTCCGTAACTGGGGTAGGCTAAGTATGTGGGGGCTGTGGTCCTTCTACATGGGTTTTGGATTGGACTAACAACTCAACCTGAAAAACACAACTGTTACAAAAGTTCAACAAAATCATCGCATTATTAACTCGGATCTACAACTACAACCTCGAAATCCAAATAAGGACAGCTTACCTTTCCGCTTAAACCACTCGAAGAGCCTCCACCAACTCTTCGATCAGGCATCTCAGTACAAGCTCGATATAACTACTCCACAAGAAACTAGGCTAATCTACAACAAGATCGTCGATAGGCATGAGTTCGGAGTTGGTTTTCTGGTCAGCAATAGTTTACACCTATTCGTATCAGATTCGTATTTAGATCCCTAAGCAGCTGAACCTGCGTACTCAGATTGCACACGCGTCACTTTAACATCTCATTTGTGAAGATACATACTCCAACGAAGGTAAAGTCAGAACATGATAAAAACACTTTCTACGAGCACTTCAAAAGTCTCTTAAACAAAATTCCCCAACATGAAAGATTGTTTTTGTTTCTCGTATCTAAATTAATTAGAAATATTGTTTTGGGTGACTTCACACGCACAATTCAGAATGCAGACACTACTCATCGTGATAACATCGGCTCAGACTCCCTACATCTTGAATCAAACAACAACTGGATGCGCGACATCGATGTATCTCTCCTATAGAACCTGGTTGTAACCAGCACATACTGCGCACGTAACAAATCCACAAAAGCACGTGGAAATCATACGAAGAAGTTACGGTCAATTAAAATGACCACACTCTCGTGTCTAGGAAGCTTTTTTCTAGCATCAAGGCAATATTGATTCTGACCATTTTCTGGTAGTTGCGAAATATTCCGTCTGACTATAAAAATACATAACCTAGAAACACATGTTTGCATGAAAATTATCTTGGTGCAATTCAAGAAAAGGATCGCATGAACACGAAACCTCTCGCAATCAACAAGGCAATCACACAAACGAAGAAAACACTCTAACCGACTGTGTAGTTGGGCAAAATGTGAATGGCATAAGCAACAAGTGCTTCAAATCGAAACCGTCAAGTTAAGAGATCGTTACCAGTCCATAGAAGAAATCGCTACCGACTTCCAGCCACGTAGTAGCGCAATTGCAACGAATCTGGAGAGTTATAAATGGCCACAAACACCATTCTAAGGGTCTAAGGGTCGAAATACTTTCTCACCACTCTTAAACATACAGACGTTATCTTTCAGCAAACAGCTAACATCATTGAACCAATCTGATATCAATGTAGAAATGACACTTCCACCTATTCCATCTTACGATGAAATGCGAAGAGGCATAACCAAAATAAAAAGTAATATGGCACCTGGTGAGGGTAGCATCTGTAACGAAATGCTCAAGAACAGCGGCGTTTATTTCTTCTACCACGTATTTCAGCTGATGTCATCGATCTGGTTCGCAGAGAGAATCCCATATGAGTGGAAAATAGCTTTAATTTGCTGACTACATAATAACGGAGACCGGCTGAATTATAAAAACTACCGCGGAATAGCTATGTTCAATACCGGCTACGAGTTTTTGGCCACCGAAGTTTGCTGACAAGTTATCAATGAACAGCGAGCGAATTTTCGGAGACTACCAACACGATTTTCGTTTAGGCAGGTTATTAACCAATCAAACTTTTTGTCTGAGGATTGTGTTAGAGAAGTATTAGAGCTATCAATAGGACATCCCCGTTCATTTTCTATTTATAGATTTTCAACAAGCGTATGATAGCATCCAGGTGAACACATTATGGAGCGCCTTATCACTTTTGGCCATTCCTTCAAAATTGATAACCATGTTCATATTAATGGATGGCTCTAAATGCAAGGTGATAGTCGAAGCAAACTCACAGATGTTTTCAAATAACATCAGGAGTGCGGCAAGGAGAAACAATAACAAATTCTATTACATTTTTTGCTAGAATATATGTCATTCGCCAACCCATCATAGCAGCGCTGGGTCAGACACGTTCTACGTTTTCAAAATCGTTCCATAAAACAGTCTCTTGAGTCGGCACCAATGAAGACAAAACCTCGCGAAAGGTCCCTTATTCGATGGATGCGCCCTCTTGTTGTGGTTCGAGTTACCTTGAAGAACATTGATGAGGCGGCGAAATCCTTACATGAGATGTGATAACAGCGAAGAAAAAGAAGAAATGGAAACAAGAATGTGGAAAGTTTATGTCAGGTCTTCTTCGATGGCCATTAACACATAATTCTAGAGATGCCTCCTCAAATCTGAGTATACCGATATTTTAGGGATACTTTCGAGAATTTTAGTGAAAGACGCGCACTAATGGAAATAATAACGTAAAAGTGTACGCCTGGTCTTGTGGATATTTGATGGCTCCCAGTTTCAGAGTCTGTAACATAAACTTTCTTGACGTTATTATTAACGATACGAGTTTATACTCTGTTACTGTAATCGATTTCTTAATCGACTAGATATTGAAATAATTTGATATCCCAACGACGTTAATTGGGAGATTGATCTGTTTGTTTAGCTGGTTATTGCACTGGAACTAGTTGTTTCTTGATGATTACCTGGCTTCTTGCTGGTACACTCACTATTTTACTATTAATTTTAGTACTAAAAATGAAGCGCTGTGCTTTTAAAAAAGGTAAAATTATAATTTTCCATCGGTTTAAACAAATTCGATTCTTACTTTCACGAGTAACTGTTCACAAACCATAATTATGTTTTCTAATGGCGTACGGTATGTTCTTCAGGTGGCTTCTTGGATCTTCTTTTGAAGTTGATGGAAAGTTTCTAAAATGTCTGGAGAGTGTTGAGCTTTTCATTTATTGCCCGGTCTTTCAATCCGATTTTAGAGCCAATTTGTTTCGTTTCCTAATTCTTGTTCCTCCGTATGAAATGCATTAATAGTATCGTCTATTGCAGGTCTAAGTGTTGCCCTTCTATTGCAGGTTTAGGCTGTTTTGAATTCTTCCTCGAAATTGTAAAATCTTATTTAAACTTAGCTGGAAATTCCTTTATTTTTTTTTAATTGGTCATGGAGTTCAGCGTTTTCGTTTTTGCGCTGAAAAGTATTTTTAGCTGAAAACTTGAGTTTCATCCAAATGGGTTAAGCAGTGATTGGCCCGCCCTAGAATCCTTTGGGTAAGTCGCCAAAGAGTGTGAAATATTTCTGCTGCCGTACCACCTGGCGTATTACATTCCGTAGTTGTTGTACTATTTGCTTGATTTTTCATGCTAAATAGCAGTATCTTCCCACCACGATGCGGACGCGTCTACTTAGATCTGCACAGAGACAGCCGAAACCCTCTGTTCAATCTGGGCTGAGATACCCTCAAAGGAAGGTGCCCTTTTCAAAAATGGTTTTCCGCAAGAGAACTCTATGTTGAAGAGACTGGTTTATTTCTTAAACTAGAAACTGGAATTGTACAATATTACTTTCACTAAAAATAAAATTAAATTAAAGGAAATTCCTTTATTTTTTTTTAATTGGTTATGGAGTTCAGCGTTTTCGTTTTTGTGCTGAAAAGTATTTTTAGCTGAAAACTTGAGTTTCATCCAAATGGGTTAAGCAGTGATTGGCCCGCCCTAGAATCCTTTGGGTAAGTCGCCAAAGAGTGTGAAATATTTCTGCTGCCGTACCACCTGGCGTATTACATTCCGTAGTTGTTGTACTATTTGCTTGGTTTTTCATGCTAAATAGCAGTATCTTCCCACCACGATGCGAACGCGTCTACTTAGATCTGCACAGAGACAGCCGAAACCCTCTGTTCAATCTGGGCTGAGATACCCTCAAAGGAAGGTGGCCTTTTCAAAAATGGTTTTCCGCAAGAGAACTCTATGTTGAAGAGACTGGTTTATTTCTTAAACTAGAAACTGGAATTGTACAATATTACTTTCACTAGAGGTTATAAAATTTCCCTTCAAAGTTTGTCCATCAAATAAAGTATTTTAAACTAGCTAAATCTGTAATTCAGGGCGGAATTAGAAGTTTCACATTTTATCATCAAACATTTTTTGAATCGTAAGAGTTTTACTATAAAACTTCTCTATGGCTAGAGATTTTTCTAAAAATAAAGTCCAATGTCTATGTGTTTTAAAAAAAACTATAGTATGTCACATTTGTGATGTTTCAATCCAATTTTAAATTTTTTTACAAAACGCCATTAGAAAACATAATTATGGTTTGTGAACAGTTATGCGTGAAAGTAAGAATCGAATTTGGTTAAACCGATGGAAAATTATAATTTTACCTTTTTTAAAAGCACAGGGCTTCATTTTTAGTAGTAAGATTAATAGTAAAATAGTGAGTGTACTAACCAGCTATTCTCACTTAGTGCATTGTGAGTTTATAGTAATATAATATACGAGAGTTGTTTGAAAAGTTTCCTACCTAACAAAGTTACAAGGCATTTTCCTTTAAATTTAATTTTATTTCTCTACATAGTCTCCTTGTAAGTCTATACACCTCCCAGCGATGCTCTCATCAGCAAAATAGTTGCTTACGAAGGTGATGGCCTCCTCCTTCGACGAAATTTTCTGTGCTCCGAGTGCAACTTTTAGCTTAGGGAACAAAAAAAGTCGCTTGGGGATAAGAGAAGGAAGCTGGTCAAGCAAACCGTTGGCCTCAACGGCTGTTTTCCGCAATGAATCCGCTTTTCCGCAATTTCTGCCTTCAGCTTGTCAAATAATGATGCGTAGTACGGTACTGCGATGGTTTTCTCTTTTTCAAGGTAATCGGTTAAGATAACTTCATGACTGTCCCAGAAAACAGTCGGAAATGTCATTTCGTACACGTTTCTAATCCAAAGTGAGAACGCGGCACTCAAAGAGCGGACAATTTTTGCATGCTTAAATATTGATTCAATATGTGACAAATACTTTCTTTGGACATATTCGTAGCCTCTTCTATCTCTTCTATCTCTCTATTATCGTCAGTGGTTGCAGTTTTTAGACGTCCCTAACGTTCATTATCACCCAAGCTGGTACGACCACGTTTAAATTCAGCTGTCCAAAATTTCATGGAGGTAAATGATAGTGCAGAGTCTCCGTACACAGCGTCCAACACGTCTTTGATTTGCGTAGGCGTATAGCATTTCAAAAATAAATATTTAATGGCAGCTCGATACTCGATTTTTTCCATTTTCGCAAAAACACTCACATCGACTCACTCGCGATTGTTAAACAACAACCTGCGCAGTCCAAAATGAATGATATTTCTGTGAGTATCTTTCAACGCATATGCAATCACACTCCATCACTTTTGTTAACGAGTGGTACCATCCTTATGTTGAGGTCGGAAACTTTTCAGGCAACCACCGTACCATTACAATTTATGGATTTAATGAATTTATTGTATTGTTCAAATATAATTCATTAATTTGGCCATCACTCGAATAGTATTCATCTAGTTCTTGAAACTGATTGTACCTAACTGAAGATTGTACCTAACTGTTCCATAAATTAGAAAAGACAATTTTGTTGGTGGACTCTCAGTAAAAAATTTTAAGAGAACTGTACATAGCCGTAAGAAATTCTGTGTATGCTTCAGTTCAAAACAGTAACTGATTCAAGTTATATTCGTTATTTCAGGGCTCCCTATACGGTCAAAATGAAAGTGTACCAATTTTTTAACAAACTTAATTTTTTTTGTAAACATACTCGTCTTCATTAAAATGAAATAAAACAACTTGGATGTGCGTTTACAAATACATTGAATTTTATTGTTTCTAAATTTCCGGAGTTGTGTGGGACTTATCTTAAAAGGTCGATCGAATAATCTCAATTTAATATTGTCTTTTCCTATATCCATCTTTTCCTATCTGTACAACAAATATTATTATTTCTAGTCTATAGCGCGCCAGGGACACAAAATTAATTTAAACAAAGAATACACAAACAAAAATAATATTTTCATTCATTTTCCCGTAATTTCTTAAATTTCTATTTTATCTTAATAAAATTTTTAAGAAGATTTGGTTAGACGCGAATAATATAAAAAATCAATTTTTATCGAAATAGAAATTTTTTTAATGTTTATTATTTCTTTTTATTTTTGTAGCAAATGGGATGAATGAGTATAAAAATAAAATTAAATTAAAAAACAGCAAAAAATTCGGATTTTAATTTACTAACATTTTTTTTAATCCTGAAATTTTTTGTTTTTATCGTAAATAAGTTTAATTAAAAATTAAATTGACATAAATGAATTCAGAAAATTTTAAATATTTTATCGATTAGTGAGGGAATTTCGTATCTTACTCTATGGTATGTCTACACAAGTGTACGAATACGTATACATAACTACTGTACTGGTATATAAATTAATTTTTTGTTTGTTATTTTGTGTTAGTTAACTTTTGATGATTATCGAGAAAAAAATAATCAATTTCGAAATTATTTAAATCTATATTAAAAAAAAGAATCCTTATCAATTTGAACTTTATGTTCGAGTGGGTATAAATCGAGAGATAGATTTCTACACCAAATTTTAATACACAATATACGTACATATTGACTTAATCAGAGAGACGAAAAGTGGATGAAAATGTTCATTTTATATTTGTTTTCATCTTTCCACTAATTTAATAAATTTTACTTGTCTAATATCGAATTAGGGTGTATGCGGTGAGACAAATTCAATTATTTTGAAGTCTGTGTTCTTACGAAGAAAGTAACGAATAAATTAGTATTAATGAGTCTCGATGTATATTAAAGAACCGGTGTGAAGTTTTTCACGAAAAGTGTAGCTACACAAATTAACGTGTAACTTCTAAAAAGTGTAGCAATTAAAAGTGTAATTAGCACACCTACTAAAAGCAACCCCAAATCTTTTTATTTTAATATTGTTAATTGTTTTGAACAGGACGATTCATCCACATAGCAAGCATTTTGACAAATATTTGAATTTTTCTGAAATTTAGATCCTAATTCTTGTGTGGAACCATTCCAAAACTATTTATTTTAATTTAGTTGACGGTTTTGAACAGCTTCGGTTGCCAACAATTGGTTTCATCTCTGAGTTTTTTTAATCGACCATAGTGTCGGATACGTATATCATTTCAAACATTTAAAAAATTATGTTTTTACTCGTAATAACCCCAACTATTAGACTAGAATTATTATGATAAAATTCGATCGCGGTATTTGCATGAAGTATACATTTTTGGCGGACCTTGTTTTAGTAGGTGTGCTAATTACACTTTTAATTGCTACACTTTTTAGAAGTTACACGTTTCGTTAATTTGTGTAGCTACACTTTTCATTAATTTGTGTAGCTACACTTTTCATTAAAAACTTCACACTGGTTTTTAAAGAAAGTATTTGTATCGCAACTTTCATATAATTATGGTGTATTTACTTACAATTATTTGGTAGTATATAGAGAAATATTTTACTGCACTTACCTGAAAATAAATAAACATATAAAATTAATTATTATTTCTTCTAAAAAATTCGTTACTAAGTCATTTAAAAGGTAAGTAAAATTCACTGGCTATAAGATTTTTGACATTCACATGCTATCGTATTTTTTCACGTATTGGGAAAGACTTCAAATCAAAACACATTCAATTAAGCTCCGCAGCATAAATACTGCACCAAACATTATAATGGGCCCGAAGCTTTAGAAGTCTAGTTAATTAATAACAAATGGTATGAAGTAAGAAACATGATTAACAAACGCAAATAAATTGAAAAGTGCTAGGGACTAAAACTTCAAGAGATGAAATTTTCCGTCCGAAAATGGACAACGCGAAAAAATCACATCAAATTTATGAATATCGCATTGATTTCCACAAAGCAAATTAGTCGCAAAACGACTCAGCACAATATACCGGTCATCTACTATCATAAATTGTGTTAGTAAAAATTTGTGATTTTGTAAAAAAACAAAATTTGTGATTATAAAATTATTGAATAATAATCGCTGTAAGCCAAAAAAAACTAAATACATAAAGTGATTCATTAAATACCGGTACAATTATAAAATTGCCTCCTAGCATCGTGGCACTTGTCTTGTTTAAAAACACAATAGAAATTTGATGTTTTAATAAGATCTTAAGGCGCCTTTACGAAGCGAGATTATTTTTAATCAATTCTGTAGCCGCTTCAGACTCGGCGCTTATACCATACATAATCTTCAATGGAAATTGGAATCAAATAAGAACTCACTGTCACTCCATTATGCGGGCAAGTGGGACCAACGAACACTGGAACATCAGCTTAGTAAATTAACGCAAGGAAAAAGAAGCATAGACAAACTCTATGCTAACAAGATAGATGCAAGATAGTATGGATAAGTATAGAGTAATAATAGGCTAATTAAATCCTCTATTAGAAAATTTTTGACTCCATTGCTTCCAACTAAATTGATGGGTTGGAATGAAAATCAAAACTCGGACCAAAACCGAAATAAGATTAGATATCAAGATCAATGGACATACAAATAATTTTAGGCTCATTATGGGCTAATCAAATCACTCATTAACGAATGTTGAGCTCCACTCGTTCTTGACCAAATTGCAGGTCATTTAATTTATAACTAGCAGAACCCAAATCGCAAATCGAATCAAAACAGAAATTAGAACGCATAACAAGAACCATCGACATACAGATAATTTTAGGCTGATGATGTCAATCGATCTTGTTTTGCGTTTAATTTCAGTTTTGGTTCGATTTTCGATTTCGGTTCTGCCAGGTTTAAATTAAATGACCTACACCTGGGTCAAAAACGAGTAGAGCCCAAAATTTCTTAATGGGGCATTTCATTAGACCGCAATGAGCGTAAAATTATTTCTTTGGCAATATATCAAATGTTTCGTTCTAATTTCGGTTTTGATACGGTTTTTTGTTTTGGATTCTGCTAGTTTTAAAGTAATAAAGCCAAATGCTTTTTCTAGAACGAGCAAAATAAAAGAAATTTTATTAGGTTATTTAATTAGCTTAAAATTAACCTATAATTTTCCAATTATTTTTAAATCATTTTTTGATATGGGTTCTGCTTCCATTAGATTAGCCTATTATTAGCCTACAACTATCCATAGTATCTTGTAATGTTCTGCTGTATCGGTTTTGCTAGCTTTAGGGACGTACGTGTCATTTATAAAGGTGAAAACAGGAAATTGCAATGTGGACACGATGAGAGTATTAACCAAGCCGAAAAGAAACCGTGCGTTAGTTGTATTTGTAAGGGTAGTTCACAAAAAACCTTAAAACAGTCAATTCGTTTAAAAGTAAATGTTACACTTTGGGCAATTGACAAGGTATCGTGGCGACGTCCAAGTAAATCGAAGTATGTCATCGTGAGGTACTAACGCTGTCGCTTCTTTTGTAGATGCCAACATAATTATTCGACCCTACGAAGCATGAAATTTCTATGTTGGAATCATAGATAATCGAAAATTCAATCATTCGAAGTATTCCATCTTCTACACTTAGAGAAAAACTTGGGTCAAAAGAAACAAAAATCTGAGTCTATCTTGCCAAAATCTTGGTGTTTTTCGATCAACCAAATCTCTTAGTTAAAAAAACAAACCAGATCTTGGTTGAATAAAATTTTAATTTTAAATAACCAAATCGTGGTTATTTAATTATTAGTTAATATAACCAAAACATATGGTTATTTTATTGGATAGAAGTGGAAAAAATTGATAGCAGTGCACAGATATTTTGTAAAATTAACAAAGGGAAAATTTATTTTGACTTGTTAATTCTACCAAATTTTCTTAGTAAATGTAACAAAAAATGGCGGTTAATTTATTTAAGATTTTTTCGTCTTTTCAGACAAAATATTATTTTTAATGGCCATACATACAATGTTTACTACTTTTTCAGTCATAAAAAATCAAAAAGGCCATTTACTCACAATATATCTACCACAAGAAATAGAAAAATTTACTCCCCTCCCATTTTAATCCCAGGGTTTTGGTGTAAGATGCACAACACAAACCCTTACTAAAATGAGAACTTCCTTATGTCTCTCTTCTTGGTCGAAACCTTGGTTTCTTACTGATAAAAAGTTGGTCTATTCATCTCATCAGGTTGCACTTGCAACGGCCAAACTGCAAAAATTCAACTCTTGATTTGTATCGATAGTACAAAACAAGAACTTAGCGATTTCACGAATTATATCACCACATCAGAAACTTTTGGAAATTCTCACTATGTATTGTGTATTAAGTTAAACCAAAATACTTTGTTAGTTATAACAATAATATTGTTCACCTAACAAACTTTTTTTTGGTTGAATTAAATAAACCAACATCCTGGCAACTTAAATTTCATCCACTTTTTGTAGTAAGCAAGTAAGAAAATAGCAAATTTCTAAATTAAACAAGAGATTTGGTTTATCAAGCTCAGAATTTTGTGTTAAAACAACCAAATTATTTTTACTTAGTATTTGGTAGTAATATTTTTTCTGAGTGTAGTATTGACGCTTTTGCATCTTTTGTAGAAGCCAACATAATTATGAGACTCTTCGAAGAATAAACTTTCTATGTTTACAAGTTAATGTTTCATGTACAAACACACTTGTTTCTGGCTTCACGAATCGTCGGTAACCAACTTTGTGGTTCCACAAATACCTGGATTTGTCACTAATCTGACGTCTATGTTCGGTAGTAAAAAATTTTCGAATGCGATTATTCAATGTATCACAATAGATTGGGTATTGCAACTAAACTGAAGTAAGATGACCTCTATTGCTGTACCATCGATAATAGATATAATTTCGGCATCGATTCTTTGCGGCTTTGCTATACATTCAAAATCGATTTCATTTTCACGAATCACATTGATTCTGGATTAAAATCGGCAACGCGGTTCTCCAACCTAACAAAATATTGATTTAATATGAATATCGAACTTGAAGAGGTGGTGAAATCCCGCTCCATTATGAATATGAGAATAATAACGGTTTGTAACCAAAATTGTCGACCTTCCAGCATATGTCGGAAATGAACTATCGCTTTATACATAGTCTGCAGCTCTCTATCATTTGTAAAAAAAACTTTGGCTCTCCGGTTTTCGTAGTTTAATTAATTATTGCTCCAATGATTGCATCTGAGGCATCTACTACTAAGATCATCATTTCTGGCTGGATGTGCTAGGAGCGTTAGCCAACTCATATTTACAACATTGAACTGCCACATTGTATTTATCAGATCATATAATTGGTGATTGGTCACGTTTTATGTTCCTTTTACTAATTTCTGAAACTTTTGGTTTATCATAATTTCGGATATCTTTAACTTTCCTAAACCGACACGATTCCATTTGCTGTGCCTGTGACGAGGCATCAACATTTTAACCTGCTTTACCGAAAATATACTTTTGCGACGCTTATACTACGTTGGTACTCTCGAGATCGTGGAAATACGATTTATATTTAAAAATGAATCTTTGGACAACTTCATTAATCAGTCGTTGTTGTGTTGCGCCACGTTCCATAATCCAAATGGCGTATGCACAAACTCAAAAAAGCCAAGTGGTGTTGCGATGGCAGTTTTTGGTATATCAACAGGCTAAAACCAAACCCAGTGTAAAATTTTCAATAGGATACCCGTCAGGTATGGTGATTGAATTAATTTGGCACTATTGTCTCTATTTAACAACTAGACACTATCGTCTGTTAGATCAAATTCACCTTCAGTTCAACTTTATTTCCACCCAATGATCGCATTTCGCTGAAAAGTAATGAAGGTTTTTTTTTATCACCAAGCTGAATATCCGCGAGCAAAGTTTTGAATTTTTTGAATGCTCGGATATATCTAATAAACTTTTATTATTTTTTCCAATTGTGTAATTAAACTATTTTTACACGAAGTTAAATCAAAAACTGTCACATTGAAAATGAGAACTACGAAAAAGTACCAATTTGTCAATAGGAAATGTATGTGCTTTAGTTCAACCCCACATCATGTAAGCTAATAAAATACACTGTCGCCACAACCTCTAGAAGTGAATCAAGATAACCATGCCAATCGTATTAAGACAATTATTTTATTTTTTTTATTGGTTGCAAACTATTCTGGGGCCGAAGCACCCCAACTCTTTCGCTTTCGTTTTTCTCGTCCTACCTTAGTTGTCTGCTAAATCGACGAAAGACGGCGATTTACGTAAAACCATCTGCACATTGCATAGATTCATGCCAGCCTATAGTACTGGCATGGAAGCAGCCTATGAATTCTGCACTCCGACAGAAGGCATCTATATAATATATTTTATTTTTAATTTATTTTTTATTTTATTATTTGCAATCTGTTGTGGGGCCGAAGCACTCCCAACTATTTCGCGTTTCGTTTTTCACGTCCTACCTCACGCAGTTGGCAATTTGGCAAGCATTGAGGATGTACAACTATATGTCTGATTTACGTAGAACCATCTCATTGCATAGATCAATGCCAGCCTATAGTACTGGCATATAAGATGGGCTCGTGTCTGTATTCCGGCAAGGGGTCATAGTTGTGTTAATTTTTATCACAAATCGTAATCTGATGATGAAAAGTCCCTTAACATTCTGCCTCGGGATTCTAACCCGGTACCTATCCGGATCCAAACGCCAAAGCTCGTTAACCAGTGTGCCGTTTGCTCAGTTAAGACTGATGCTGATTACATATGATGAAATATTAGTATCCTTTTCCCTACCCACAATTAACCCAAATCAATAAACTGATAAAACCTAATCTAGACTATGTATTTGGTAGTAGGTATCATTTTAAACATATCTGCATATTTAGAAAATGAGGCTGGGGTTCGCTCTAGTTGCATCTGTGACTATTCCTTCCTTATATTTAAAGGAGGCAGGTAGGGCCGTATAATTCTGTAATATAATTTGCTTGCAGATATAATTTGATATTGAGTTCCAAATATTGCAGGGATGTGCTATACATACATAGTATCCCCGTTATGGTTGGCCTGTACGTTTCTTATCCTTACAGGGTGACACAAAAAGGCAGGCCTACTTAGTGTGAATGTTTATGCACTTTATAATTTTCTTTGAGACGGAATTTTAATGTGCGTTCTGTACCATCTAGACCTACAATAAACCATCTGGTTGCAAATTTCTAGCAACACGGTGCCGTAAAGAATCTCTCATGTTTCGGAAGACGACGTATGGTACACACGGATGGTAATATTCAACGTGTACTGGGGAGTGTGCAGATTTGTCCAGAAACGTCAAGACAACTAGAATTGTGCAAGAATTAAAACGGACAGACTATCAAGAACGGTTTGATTTTGCCATTTCACGAAGCAATATTAATTGGGCATCGCGTTCACAAGATTTAATCGCTCCCGACTGTTTTGTTTAGGCTTATTTGAAAGATACAGTGTACGTCGATAAACCAGCGACCATACCAGAACTAACAAACAACATTCTAAATGGAATCGTGGCCATAACACATGAAATTTTGAGAAAAATCGTTAGAAAGAGCACGAATATGTGAAGCAGAAAATGGCCACCACTTGCGAGATATTATTTTACACGTTTAAGCCAAAACAAATGTCCACAAAATAAATTGTATTTAAAAAAATTGTAAATGAAATAATAAACAAAAAAGCTTTTAAACATTCACAATGGCACGTTTTTTTTTGTAAAGGATGGTTAAATTTGAAGGGCCGATGTTGATTTTGAATAAAACACAAATTATGTAGGAAATTATTGTCAATTCTTTTTATTATGATAATATGGTATGGTTCAATTATGTATGGAACAAAATATCGGCCAAATGGCCGCCGCGACCTCGGCGGCACACCTCCACCCGATGGTCCAAATTTTCGATGACACTTAGGCATAATTGAGGTTCTATGCCGTTAATGTGCCGAATTATCTCATCCTTTAGCTCTTGAATTGTTGCTGGCTTATCGACGTACACATTTTCTTTCAAATAACCCCAAAGAAAGAAGTACAACGGTGTCAAATCACATGATCTTGGCGGCCAATTGACATCGCCACCATGTGAGATAACACGGCCATTGAAATTGTCGCGCAAAAGAGCAATTGTTTTGTTAGCTGTGTGGCAAGTGGCACCGTCCTGTTGAAACCACATATCGTCCATATCCATATCTTCCAATTCGGGCCATAAAGAGTTCGTTATCATCTCACGATAGCGAACACCATTCACAGTAACTGCCTGACCGGCCTCATTTTGGAAAAAATACGGCTCGATGATGCTGCCAGCCCATAAGCCGCACCAAACAGTCACTCTTTGTGGGTGCATTGGTTTTTCGACAATCACTCATGGATTATGATTCGCCCAAATGCGGCAATTCTGCTTATTGACGAATCCACTGAGGTGAAAATGTGCCTCATCACTGAAGATGATTTTCTTCGAAAATTGATCATCCACTGTTGCCATTTCTTGCCACCATTCTGACCATTGACGACGTTTGGAATGGTCAAGAGGGTTTAGTTCTTGAGTCAATTGCACCTTATAAGCGTGTAAATGCAAGTCTTTATGCATAATGTTCATCAACGACGAGCGTGAGAGGTGCAATTGTTGGGCACGACGACGAGTTGAGGTGGACGGCTCTTCAGCCACACTATCGAGAACAGCAGCAATATTTTCTGCTGTACGAACTGTGTGGCGGTTACTCCAGGAATTAATGGACTGTATTTTTTTGTATTTATGATCTTTTTCCGATAATAAAATAAAGTTTTTTGTTATTTATGTTTATGTTTTATTCAAGCAAAAGTACCAAAGAGACCTCAAAAAACTGAAAAAAACCAAAAACTCAAATTGGCTGAGTGCAGTAGCGCCAACTTTTTATTTTTGTACGTTGGTTGTACTGTGCCATGAACATACAAATTAACAAAATATAAATTGAACAATTCAAATCCAAACATGCTGCCCTCCTTGAAAGGATAGCCTTTCAACGAGTTACAATAAATAAATCTTAAAACTATGAAAAATATTAATTCTAACAATTTTAATCAATTAATTAATTTTCCAATTATTACATCAGTACACTGAAGTTTCTAACTAAAACATTTTTAAAAATTAAATTGAAATTGATATGAGCGATTCGATGTTATCCAACCGAGGGTCTAAAGTAGATAGATTAATCAGTTTCAGCGGGCCTCAGCTTAATCAATTGGTAATTTGGCAAGTTTCGCAACTGCACGTTTAAAGATTCCATTTTTTGTTTTAACTACAACTACTCGTACTTTTTTATCATGTCCAGGTATTATAGATTCTATTTTTCCTAACAACCAGTGAGTAGGTGGACTATTTTCGTCTTGCACGAGCACTATGTCATCGATATTTAAATTAAAAGCTGCTGAAGCGTATGCAAATAATCTTTGGAAAACCTTTTCCAAAAATGTTCAGTCAAAACATTCACCTTTTGCCAGTATGATAACCTGTTAACCGGCAGATCTGACAACAACGGCTCAATTATGGTTGTTATAGGGCCTCCTGTGAGGAAATGGCCTGGCGTAAGCGGTTCCGGATCATTTGGATCTGATGATAATGTAGTCAAAGGGCGTGAATTCATTATTCCTTCGATCTGAATAACAAGAGTTCTTAATTGTTCGTAAAACAATACTTGATTTTGTGTGATACGTTTGAAATGTGAATAAAATATCTTAACTGCCGATTCCCATAAGCCCCCAAAATGGGGAGACCTTGGAGGTATGAATTGTCATCCAATTCCTTCTGCTGCAATAAAGTCTGATAACTTCTTATTTTGAGAATTCATTAAATTATATAATTTCCGTAGTTCGTTATGAGCGCCGACAAAATTGGTTCCATTATCGCTTACTAGAGTAGAAGATTTTCCTCGTCGAGCGAAAAAACGTTTAAGGCAAGCAATAAAAGACTCGCTAGTTGCGTCATCTACTATATCTATATGTACTGCCTTTGTGGCAAAACAAATAAATATGCACACGTATACTTTATGATAAGGACCCTTTCGTTGATTGCGATATTTGATTAGAAAGGGCCCGCAGTAATCTATTCCAGTTGTACTGAATGGCCGACACACTTCTGTTCTAGATGGAGGGAGATTTCCCATTATCTGTTCTAACAATTTGGGTTTTCTAATAACACCTTTAACTGAATGTTTCGCATTTATCGGCCAGTATTTTTCGCGGATAGCGGACAAAGTAGTCTGTACTCCACCATGTAATGTCTTAGAATGATACTGTCTAATAATAAGTGTTGTCAAGTGATGCTTAGGAAGTACTATTTGATGTTTATGGCCAAATTGAAGTGAGCTATTTTGAAGCCGTCCACCAACTCTGAGAATTCCTTCAGAATCAATGAATGGAGTTAAATTCATTAGTTTGAAATTTTTCGGCAATTCTTGATTTGACCTTAAACAACTTATCTCTTGTTTAAATGCTTTAGATTGAACATTACAAATAATATAATTGGATGCAGTTGTCAATTCGCATACTGACAAGTTTCCACAGGACTTTGTCTTGGCACGATTACAGTTGTTCGTGTAGCGCAGGCAATATGCAACTATTCTGATAACCTTTGAGAACGAACTATAGTTATCAATTTGAATGATATCAATTCGAGAATTTTCCAGTTTGAATACAATAACCTGATCTTTTAAATCAGGCAACATACTATTCGCATTACTTGGTGTTTCAGGCCATTGATCGAATGATTGACAAAGAAACGATGGTCCATGCCACCATAAATCTAATGAAGCCAATTCTTGCGGCATGACGCCTCGTGACAAAATATCAGCGGGATTTAATTTAGACCTAACATATCGCCATGTCATGCTTGCAGTTAGCTCCTGAACCTTTGTTGTCCTATTTGCAACATAAGTCTTTAGTCGATGAGGTGGTAATTTTATCCATGACAATGCGATTGAAGAATCCGACCATAATCTGACATCATCAATATTGACGTTAAGTGCATCCAAAACCTTTACTATTAATTTTGATAAGAGTACAATAGCATTTAACTCCAACCGAGGCATTGTGATCACTTTGAGTGGGGCAATACGACTTTTACTACAAAGCAAATTGGCTGATATGTTGCCATTACCTTGAACACATCGTATATAAATGCACGCTCCATATGCTCGTTCGGATGCATCTGCGAATCCGTGTACCTCTATTGATTGTGTATCTTTAGGAATCAAACAGCGTTTAATAGATATAGTGTTGATTTGAGACAAATTGTTACGGAAATGTAACCAAGAAGCATGTATTTCGGTTGGAATAGGTTCATCCCAATCAACTTTCGATAACCAAAGGTTTTGAATTATCAGCTTTGCCGTAACCATGATCGGTGTCAAAAATCCCAAAGGATCAAATAACTTGGCTATTTCTGACAGTATCGTTCGTTTTGTGATAATTAGATTTGGATCAACATTTTTGCAAGAAAAATGAAGTAAATCTATATCAGGTTGCCATTCTATACCTAAGGTTTTTATGGTTTTATTGTAAGAACTGATGGGTTCTATATCTTCAGAATCGATGTTTTCTAATAACGCAGTTGTATTAGAAGTCCATTTTCGGAGCTTCATTCCTGCCTTAGCTAACATATTTATTAATTCTGACTGTATTTCTAAAGCTTCCTCAAGTCGATTACTTCCAGTCAACAAATCGTCGACTTAAAAGCCTGAGATTGTGACTCTTGAAGCTAGAGGGAAATTTGTGGCTTCAATGATGGCTAACTCTTTTAGAGCCCTAGTGGCCAAATATGGAGCGCACGTCGTTCCATACGTTACGGTTTTCAATTTATATGTTTCTATGACTTTGTTAGTGTCCGTCCGCCACAATATTTTTTGATATTTAAGGTCATCTTCGTGAACTTTAATTTGTCTATACATCTTCTGAATATCAGATGTAAAAACATATAAATATTGCCTAAATCGCAGCATTATTGAAAATAAATCATCTTGCACTGTGGGACCTATCATGAGAAGATCATTCAACGAGAGACCTGTATCCGTTGAGCTCGACCCGTCAAATACGACCCTTAATTTGGTTGACGTACTTTGTGGTTTCAAAACCGGATGATGCGGAAAATAATAACCTTCAACCGGAGAGTTACTATCATCAACGGATAACTCCATATGTTCTAACTCTAAATATTCATTCATAAAATTTACATATTGGCGTTTCAGTTCGGGATTATTCGATAATCGGCGTTCCATTGATAAGAACCGTTTAGTAGCTACTTCCTTTGAATTACCTAAACTTGAAATGTTGTCTTTAAATGGTAATCTGACAATGAACCTACCATTGCTATCTCTAGAATAATTGAGCTTAAAGTGCTCTTCACACCTTTTCTCCTGTAACGATAAAGGATGTTTCTCATCACAATTATCATTTTCCCATAACTTTGGAATTTCTCTATCAATTCGATGTTCGATATCAGAACATTTGTTTGTTAGGCAAAAGTGCTTAATACTTGTAATTTTGCCATTTATGATCCATCCAAAATTAGTTTTTTGGATATACGGTAAATTTTTGCTTAATTTTACGCGACCATTTTGCATAATATCCATAAATATTTCTGCTCCGATTAACAAATCAATCCTGCCAGGCAAATTAAAGGTTGGATCAGCAAAAATTAAGTTGGGAGGAAATGACCACATCGATATATCGATTACCTCGTGTGGGTAGCGATTTGCTATTTGATCAATTATAAGAAATTCCAAATTCTGTTTAAAGTTACCTAGCCGTGATTTGATTGTTGCTTCAAATTTATAATTAATCAAGGTCTCTTTGTTATTTATTGACGATACTGAAAATGATTCTAAACTTTCACCTTTGACCCCTAATCTAGTAAATAGGTCAGCTGATGCGAAATTGGATTGAGAGCAACTGTCTAAAAGAGCTCTGCAGGGTATAAATTTACCGTTACTATTAGCTATAAGTACAATGGCTGTAGACAACATAACAGTTTTGCTACGATTTACTAGTTCTTCCGAACAATATGTCTTCCCAATGCTTCCATTATTATTTGTATATCTAGAATTTGAATTGGCTTGTGAATGAATAACCGATTGGTTGTCTATTTGAATATTATTTGACGGTTTATTTTCCCTATTAGGCGTCAAATTTGTGGATACCATAGTCTCTGGACTAGCTTTAATTGTATTTGGGACATTTTCCTCGTTCCAATGCAGAAGCGTATGATGTCGCTTGTTGCAAATTCGACAGGAAACAGAAGTACAAGCGATTAATTTGTGATTGGATCTTAGGCAATTTATACATAAATTTAATGTTTTGACCTTTTCATATCGCTCATAAGGTGATAATTTCACGACTGTGCGCACGTATTAATGGTATGATTCGATCTGCAAATTAAACACGAATCGTTATTTCTTTGAGGATAATTATTTTTAACGGAGTTTGAGATGACAAATGCTTTTGATTCCAATTGTGGTATGTATTTATTTACAACTTTGGGTTTATTTTGATTCGAAAATGTAGTTTGTAATTTTGTATTTTCGATAGATTCTAAGACTCTACATCGTTTTTCTAAAAATTTTACCATAATTTCCCACGTGGGAAGTTCTGATGATGAAATTTCATTTTCCCATTGTTTACGTGACTCCTTATCGATATTATTAGATACTATATGAATTATTAACATATCCCACGAACGAATATCCTGACCAAGTTTGCTCAGTGCATTGAGATTAACAATGCACTCGTCTAATAATTTTCTAAGATCCGAAAATGATTCTTTTGCTACCGGCTTTAGATTAACCAAATTACTAATATGTTGCTCTATTATAGCACGCTTATTATCGTATCGCAACATTAATGTCTCCCAAGCTATCTTAAACCCATCAGTTGAAAATTGTACTGAATCTATGACAGCTTTAGCATTACCTTCCAAATAACCAGTAAGATAATACAATCGTTGGATATCCGACAAACTTTTATTATTAATTATAATTTCAACGAATGAATCTTTGAATCTTAACCAATCGTTTAGACTTCCATCGAATCGTTTTAATTCAATTTCAGGTAGACGAATATTATTTGACGATGCAGTGTTTTTTGCACCTAAATTCACGAATTCACCGGAATACTTCTGTAATAATTGGTTACAACTAGATTTTACATTAAAATATTGTGACTCAAATTTAACAAAATTTTCATTAACTAACTCTAACTCATTTTCATTTGTCTCCGGAATAATCTCAAGCATATTTTGATAAACTATCATATAATTATTATAACATTCTTCTAAACGTGGTATTCTACATTCTAAATTGATTCTAATTTATATTGTTTAATTTACTATCATAGTCTTTCATAAAGTTTTCAAAATTTTTCAATTGCAAAACATATCCGTTTCGCTTGTTCTTTAATTTAGCAATATCCATTTTGTATTATAACAATTTTTTAAATAATTAAATGATTTGCTAATCTAATTACTAATTTAATAATCTTTACAAAATTGTTTAAATATAATTATTATTTTAACTTGATAAATATGGAATTACCTATGAATGTTCTGCTGTATCGACACATAGGAATGCAATTTTAGTATAGACACCTTTTCGTAGTTCTTATTGGAATTTTGTCAATGATGCCATTTTACCATGCGCGTCGTTTATCGTTTATTTTCTCCAGCATACGATGGTCAGTTTTAATCCAATATTGTTTAATAGTAATCAGCTAGGTACTTATCCACTTCGATTAATATAGCATTTTTAATTGCTTACGTGTAAGAATCATACAATATTTGTTGCTACGTTGCTTTTAATTTTGATGTATCCAATTACGATTCTAACCTCCAAATGTGCAAAGCGAGAAATGTTTTACTATTTTTTGTATAGTATTTTGTATACTTTTATTCGGTTCGATTGGACCAGAATGTGTGGCGGTTACTCCAGGAATTAATGGACTGTATTTTTTTGTATTTATGATCTTTTTCCGATAATAAAATAAAGTTTTTTGTTATTTATGTTTATGTTTTATTCAAGCAAAAGTACCAAAGAGACTACCTCAAAAAACAGAAAAAAAACCAAAAACTCGAATTGGCTGAGTGCAGTAGCGCCAACTTTTTATTTTTGTACGTTGGTTGTACTGTGCCATGAACATACAAATTAACAAAATATAAATTGAACAATTCAAATCCAAACACGAACTGTACGAGCATGTACTGGCGTTTTAAAATCTCCTACAGACCCGGTTTGCTCAAATTTTTGCACGATTTTTCCGATTGTACGCACATTTGGACGATTAAATTGACCGAAAAAATCAAGAAGTGCACGATATGCATTTTCATTTGAACGCCCATTTTCATAATATGCCTGAATAACTTTAACGCGTTGCTCGATTGAGTTAGTCTGAAATTGAAAAATGTCAAATTAACTGCAGAAAAAAACTTAATGTTTAGGTGTGGTTCACATTCAACGTTGGCCCTTAAAATTTAACCACCATTTAGTTACGACCAAGTAAGAAAATTATTTGTTATTGATGGGAACATTACAAAGCCACTTCTAATTAAACGGGATTTTTAACTAATAATTTAATGGAAGGTGGAAACAAAACAAATATGTGATGTCAAAACGGGATGAAATATATTCCAGTATTTTTTATAGTTTTTTAAATAAAAAAATTCACGACATTGGTGACGAAAATTTTAAAATTGAATGTCCATTTTGGAATTTGTTCAAATTTTATTACATAACAGGCATGCGACAATTATGCGATAAACCGTAATTGAAATAAATTATCACTCATAAATGAAAAGTTTATAATTTTACATTCTTACGAGCAAAATTAAAATAAAATCCATTACTGGTAACAACAGAGGCTAAAATCGCTTTTCCGAAATATTTACTTTCTATGTAATTGTAACGTTTGAAATTTTCCAAAAAAAAAGTACTTTACAATTGGTTATCCATTATTATTATTTTATTTCTAAAGCAACTGAAGGAAATTTTAAGAATTTCGTTAAGCTTTTTCTCGAAACGTACTTAAAACAGTCAAATATTACTGTATATCTTCATTTAGTTGTTGTTGCATGCAATGCTCGCGTATATAACAAAGATAAATATTTAATAATAGGATTAGCAAACAAAACAACCAAATCTAAAAGGAAAAATAACCATTTTTCATCCGCATGTGTCAATCAAAATATGTATAGAAAATGAGAGACGGAAAACGATTTTCTTAAGAGATTGGGATAAACATATAAATTTTTTAATGGCGGCAGCATATAAAACATACAAATTTTACAATTCGTATACATTCAAAACACAAGCATCTAGTATTTATAAACAGGGGGAGGGATATTGTAACATAAAAATTTATAATTATTTTTGAAGAGTCACGATTTAATACTTACACAGCACACGAAAAATGTTGTGTGGTGCGAAGATGATTCTGAAGAAAATGTTTTTTATTTTATTGTTTTATATGGTTTTTACAATGATGAAGCAGTTTTTCACTTTTATTTAATTATTTTTTGCTTTTATTAGAATAAATTTTAATTTAATTTCTCTATTATTATTGTTGTTTTTGAATGTTTTTTATTTTTATAATTTAATTTTTTTTTGTGAGTTTTAGAACAATATAAACAATTAATTAGAAAATTTATATGTGAAGTAGAATTTTATTGTTTTAAGTGAGTGTGAATGTTTTAAATTGGATGGAGATAAATTTTTTGTTGGTGGGCTAATGGCTGTATAGTAGTGTATAGCATGACATTATTTATAATATTTTTGTATGATATAGTACTTTAGCGTTTGGCGAAAACCTTTTGGCATGATCAAGTAAACCAAAGTTTGATTTCTGAACGGAAATAATTTGATTGGACTTGTTATTTTACAATTTGCCATTTTACAACAATTTGCCACAAAGTTTGTCTAAACTTTCTCGAGGTTTTCAGATTTTTCATCTATATAATTATAAATATAAGGTTGGGGAAAAAGAAATCCATTATTTTTACATTTATTTCGGGCCTTTATTTAACATGACGACAATATTTTGTTTTGGCTCAAATATGCGCCGTTTTTTCGATAATTAGTTGCCATTTAGAAGGCTATTTCATTATGCCGCTTTTCAAAAACTACTTGTCAATATTAGCAAAAAACTGAGATAGCCAGTTTTTCCTAGCCTCTTTTAAAACCAGTTGTACACCTCTACGAGCATTTGCCATGGACAAAAAGAGATGATAATCGCTTGGTCCGGACTATAAGATGGAAGTATAATAACCTCTCAACCAAGCTCTCGGAGCTTCTGGCGGGTCATCATGGACGTGTGAAGCCTATGGTGTTGCACTGGCGGAACACGACGCCTCTCTTATTGGTTAATTGTGACAGCGTCTGGTTGATTGCTGACTTCAGTCAGTCCTATTGCTGGCAGTAGTGGTCTGAATTGATCGTTTGGCCATTGGCCAGCAGCTCATAATAAACTATTCCCTTCTAATCTCACCAAACACAAAGCAAAACCTTCCTGGTCGTCAATTCTGGTTTGGATACCGTTAAGGCCGCTTGAAATTGTCATACGTAGTCCATTTATCGTTGCCAGTCACCCTACACTTCAGAAATGGCTCAATTTTGTCCCGTGTGGCCCAGAATCAGGACTTCATCAAATTTTTTTGCGTCAACTTGTGCGGCACCCAAACATCGAGGCTTGGTCTTTTAATCCAGCTCGCATGCCGGTCTACTTCGACGATAGGTCTTCCAGGGCATAGTGTATCTTTCATATCGAAATTTCCGGAACGGAATCGACAAAACTAAAATTGCGCGTGTTTGGCTGTTACAGTATATCAAGATCATAGACACCATTTACAATTAACGAATTTTTATATATGGCATCAATTCAGCGTGGATTGGTCTATTGGATTCTGTGTCGATTCAACGCGAATTCCTTAATCAAGAGATAAGATGTTAATGACTTTTATTAAATATTGACATCTAGATTTAAGTATTAGAAGTAGATTAGAACAGAATAGGATGCTCGTGTAGAATCTGGAATATTCTGCGAGGTATACGGGTGCTATGGCATTTCACACATGATTATAGCAAAAATAAAACAAGATGCTCTCGAATATGTTGTATTTTAATCTAATGTAAATATTACGTATGAAATGCGCGTGTTTCGTGTTGGCCAGTGCAGAGAGAACTTATTTAACGACCATCTATCATATATAAAAAGTGTGTTTAATTCTAGTAAAACTAGTTTACGCTATATTACTCCCCACAACAGTTGAATGGTAGAATAACAAGTCCAACCTTAGCGGCGCTCAGCACGTAGCGGCAAAGGCGATGGCAATTGTTGGTTCTGACGCGGGTACATAAACCTGTGTATGTAGAGAACTAATATTCTGTTGGTTTGTAGCACCTAAAAATACAGAATCTTGTGGTTGATGTTAACTCACATATGGCTTCTTAGTCTGTAAGTTGTATTGTTTTTGAATTGCATCTGCGTGACTACGTTTGGCAGTTTGATCCGGAAAACTAACACTGTATGATCATCTGTTGTTTTGTTGTGCGATTATTTTCGGCTTCCATTTCGAATCATTGTGTTTTTGAACCCATACGCCATTTCCTGGATTGAAATATCTTTCTTTGAGGTTAGCCCGATCATGATGCAAATGGCTTTTCAAGTTGTGTTTATTGCTATTGCGTTCTACAGTTGACTTCATGTTAACGAATATCATTGGCAGTCGTCACCCCATTGACAGTTTCGATTTTGCTAACAACTTATACATTGTTTGACGAATTCTTCGATTTCCGCATCAAGTTAGGTACGATTAGTTGACGTCATCTTCACTCTTATGGCTATCGAGTTGTGGTTCTTCAGTTATAGTTGGCATTAGCGATACAAAATTTGCGAAAATGTTTAATTTTCCCTATATCGGATGTGTCGCACTTTAAAAACACATCTTTTTCGTCGTTAATTTCGTCGACGACCGTTTGCTCATACTTTGTCCATTTTAAACGTTGGTTGGCCTGAAAGTGTGAGTAAATCAGCAGCTATACCATGCAAATTTGGTATAAGTCGCTCGTAAAAATTAACTAAATCCATGAAAGAGCGTAGTTCATTGATGTTTGTTGGATGGGCTGGCGTTAGTGATCTCGTTTAATTTATTTTATGTTGGACAAATTCCGTGTTTGTTGAAATCATATTCCAGATATTCCACTAGGTTGACGTGGAACCTGCTGTTTATAGCTGTGAAAGTACTTCTTTCAAATTCCATATATGTACGGCATCGTGTTTTCCCGTGGCAGCAATATCATCGAAGTGTATAGCAACTGATTTAATATTAGCTAAACAATTTTACATGTATCGTTAGAATATAGCTGGAGCGTTTGCTATTACAAACAGTAATCTATTATTTGTAGTATTCCATATGTACTGCAATTGTGAGAGAATGTGGTGAGTTGTAAGAACTTCAAATTGCAGATAAGCATCCTTATTATGACGTTGAAATCACCACCACGACCGCTGGGTTTATAGTTGGTGCGGCCCATTCGACAGATGTTTCGTTTGAATCAACCGGTGTTCAAACTCCCTCACATCTGTTTATTTCTTTTTCGACGAAATTCACAAACAGAATTAACAGTTTATATGTGCGTCTGTGATGAGGCGTATATCGCCGTATTTGGTTCGGAAGAAAAGGATAAAGAAGCAGAATAAACATGTGTGAGAAATGGGAAAGGAAAAAAAAATGAACGTGAGATTGTGAGGCAGTCTTCGAGAAAACTGAAACTTTCGATATGGCATCATCTTTGCCTGATATAATCAACGGTTTGGTGAGCAAAATACAGATGTGAAACAAAAATAAATCAAAAGTTAAAGCAAAGGTTGTAGGAAGTCGATCAACCAGCAAAGAAATTGTAGGAAAAAAATGAACGGGAAGTTCACTTATGGTACTTATGGTATAAACTCAAGTCACTGACATTCGATGTACCAACTTCATTCTGAATTTTTAAATTCCAATTTGAAATGGCTGCTAAAAGAAATACATGGGCTGAAGTGAGTCGAGTTGCAAGTTAATAATACCATAGTAGCTTTTAAAGGTTGAGCGGCCGAAACATTGCAACAATTTTCGTCAAAACTCTAAACAGCAACAGTGAGATGAATGCACTGTATTGGTAATAAGGAAGTAAGCACAAGCGAGTGCCATATGGCATCAAAGTGAAGGGACTGTACCAGAATTTAGCGTATTTAAATATTTCCAACGATTTTATGGAAACAGCCAAAATGAATGTTATTGACGGCATTTGGGATCCAGGAACATAGAGAGCAGTGGTTTTGTCAAATCATTGCTTTTCTCACAGTTAATGAGACTGCACAAGCCATCACCATACCATCGCTTAAGGTAAAGCGGGTTGAAATAGACACCAAGCAGACGAAACCCAAATCTCGTGAAAGTAGGATTACTTATTGGAGATATGACAAGATGGGTTATATTTCGCGGGGCTACTGGGGAAGCAAAAAAAGTGGGGTAGGTCACCATCTCCCTTGTACCGTAAACAAACGGAAAGCAAAACGCTGGCAAAAGATGATGGCCCAAGTAAAGATCCGTACTTCATCGAGTTAACTTAAAGTGTCAGAAGCCGGTCCCCGCAATTGATTATGCACTGTAACCTCAACCCTTTATTTCACAATTAGCATAAGGTTGTGACGAATGAACAATAAGAAGTGATGTTGCACAGCAACAGGAGAAAATACAATTATCTTAGGTAAGCAATTAGTGAAAATACGAATTCGGGGACACGAAGTACTGGTCATTGATATAGCCGATGAAGTGGAACTTATTAGAACGGATGGCTTCGACGGGATTCGTTAGCTACCGACTCAAATGTGACAGCTATCAGAGAAGCTGACACCATATATAAATAATTATTTGGGGAAGATTGAAGGGAGTTTCTGAATCACCTATATTACCGATTGTACATACCAGTGACAATGTAAAAGCCTTAGTAATACGGAACAACGACGGTAGATTTCCAATTAACAATCATCGGAAAATGTAAAGAGGTAAGTACCAGCGAAAAGCCAAAGAGGAGTTTGGCGAAACAAGCGTAAGTAGAACCCTCGACCAATCCGTGAAGCTCATCTATGGTGTTGGTCGAGAAGCCGAACGGCAGCATGCAATTTTATGTAAATCGGAAGCTTGATTATGCGATGAATAGGATAGATATCCATTACCATGAATCGATGACACATTAGCCACATTTGTTATCCACATTAGATTTTTAAAGCGGCTATTGGTAGGTAGCCATTCAAGAGAAAGATCGTGATAAAGGACATTTAGTGTAGGCTAGCTATTGAAATTTAATGTAATGCCATTTAGATTATGTAATGCCAGCAACTTCTGAATTATCTAGCGTCTGCCAAGCTACGATTTTGACATGTCAAGATGAATGTAAATACTCGTACTGCAGACAATGCAAGAAAATGAATACTTAATCGATGTATGGCATATGAAAGTGCTACGCGATCATGATGAATGGACATGTCATTCACCTGAATTTATCAATGATATTGTTTTGTTAGAAATTGGATCATTGACCAACATGGAATGAGGTCTCAGATTCGACCCAGCTACTCTAGACCTATTTGGCATAGTGGGAAAACTTTCTTTTAGCTGATGGTTGTTTAAATTGAATACGACAGAATACCGACGACAAAAGCAAACAATTATTAAAAGGACTAAGTTTAGAAGTGTCATGGAAAAGTAAGTTAAGATCATCTCGGAATTAATAAAAGTCTCTCAAATATTCGTCAAAGATTTTATTGATCCGAATGTAGATTGTTCGTACTGGAGTGGTGACAAAAATAATCGTAGTTGGGTCAAAGTACAACAACGGTGCTCTATTCGAGAGAATTGGTATGGACGTGGCGGGACCATTCCATATTACGGAAAGCGGAAATATCAGCTATCGACATTTGGAAATTGGTCAGTTGTTCGGCCTAAATACAACAATAACAATGCCTTTACATCCTCAATCAGATGGTATAATGAAAACATTTAATAGTATACTAGAAAAACATTCTTGAAAGTTGTGAATAAAAACCATTTCGACGGCGGTCGACATATATAATTGAACCTATCACGACCAGCAGTACACAAATTACATAATCTACGATTATCGGCAGATATTGGTGCTGTTCCATCATGAGCGTTGTTTAATCAAGATTGTGTCGATACAATGAAAGAAGAACTTGATGAGATACACAATTTTCTACATAAAAAATTCGTTTAGCAGACGATCGAATGTAGGCTAGGTATTACATATGTGCAAACAATAAAAATTTTGAAGAAGAGTAGCTGGGTAGCTTCCACGATATGCGAAGAAAACGATTGTCAGCGAACCGGCATGGCAGGGGCCATATACTGTCATCATCAAAATAAACGACGTAAATTACAGATAAAACAACTGGCGGTGAGGGAAATCCAAGATAGTGTATTAGTCAATCAAGAGTTACGAAGTTAAAATCATTTATTAAATAGTGAGATCTACTGTCTTGTGCAGTATAAGTTAATCACAAGTAATGCAACGTTTGAAATTTACTTTAATAAGTTATATTATTTTGAAAATATAATCTGGCAACTAAGCGGACCTCAATGGTTATATTATTTTCATGGAATCAGTCGTTTACCATATTCTAATATTTTCTTCTAAGAAATGTTTCTTCGTCGCGGTTTTTGGGTTTCTATAGTTTGCCATTGAGGTGCCTCATGTATTTTCTGGAAAGCAATCAAGTATTAATGTCCGAACTTATATATTCAGATTTACCTATTATATTGCCAAAGACTGTATATTTAAGCATTAGAAGCAGATTTATAGCACATTCGTTAAATCTAGATATTTACCCAGAGATCGTGTGAAATAGCTCTATAGAAATAGCAAAGGATAAATATGAGTTGGTGGAAAGATTTACCGGGCCGTTTTGACATTTCTGATGTCATGGTTGAAGCAAATCGCAGATCCACAACAATGCAGGTTTGGCAAATAATCAAACATATTGAGATTTAATGTCAGAAATGATCCAAAAGTTTTATTTATGAAATCTCAACCACGGGGAAAAGAGACAATCACAAGAAATTAACCAATTAAGATTTGGCACAAGAAATTAAATGAACCAAAACAAGCATCGGAAACATCAACAAGAACCAAGATTTACCGAGAGTTAGAGTATATGACAAGCGGGATGATGACTTTGCCTATATGGAATAGAAAGCCTATATATAGAGTCGAGCTCTGGATAGCGGTGCGGAACAGAAGACGGAAAAGTTCAGGAGGAAGAAAACGAATCGATCGTTGTTGTATAGAGGACTTTTTATTGGTCAGCAAAAACGAGAAATGTCGGCGTCCAAAGTAAATGAGGATGACTATAAATAAATTAAGAAACATAATTTCGATGATGTTTATGCCGGGATTATTTATGTAACCGAGAACGACTGTATGCTTAAGGAGGGAGATAACAATTGTAATGCCAAAGCACGAATTTAAATAACTCAGGCATTGTCGGCAATGGATCAGACCAAAAAAAAATGGCAGAATCATTGTAGATGATTCGATGATTGACAATCTAAAGAAACAGACAGCAAAGCGAAGATCATTCACAATACTGGAGTTGGTTGGCTGGGTTATGATCAGGAAAGATCGTAACATGAGGTTATGTATGAATCGATCGATGGAAAGCCTTGACAAGAGTTAGCCGTGTGACGAGCCATCAACGAGAATAATGACTAATGAAAAAGCAATATTAAATAGAACAAGTTGGACTCTATATCACTAAAATTCGAGAGAATCAGCCGGCGATGGAAATACCATCAATGATACGTTAGCCGACGAGAGAGATTGTCGCAGCCATAGTGGAAATAGTGGGTGCTGCTTTGGCGACTGGCATATGTCTGGTGGTTTGGTTGGAGTACAGAAAGAAGGATTCAAATTGATCACATCCTCGTATCTAAAAGGTATTTTTCTAGCATCAAAGATATTAAAATCAAACGTAGCCCCAACACTGCCCACATTCTGGTAGTATGCGAAATATACCGTCCGCCTATGCCCCATGTATAATAACCGATTCCAACGAATCTCACGTTGCAATATTGAAGCAGCAAACAATAAAATTACCCGACGTTCGAAGCTGCCATGTAGAAAATTTGGACAGCGATAACAGATGCTTCAACTAAATATCTGGGTAAAAATAGATTTTAAACTATAAAGACATGGTTGGACGAGAAATGTCAGCTTCAATTCAAGTTAAGGATTGCACACGAAAACGAAACTCATCGGGTGAGGAATTTAATTAGAAATTTGACGTATTTTCGGAACCTGATTTAAAATTTTTAGTAACTAGTGCTAATGGCAATTTGTAGTTCCAAGGTTTATTTAAAATGTATAGAAATAAATTCATGACTTTGCCAACCGTATTAGGGACTTTTAGTTGCGCTCGCCAGATTAGGAATTTAATATGCTGTTTGGCACGACCGCAACTTGAGTCAAAATCTCTGGCAAGTTAAATTTGGCTTCGAACAGTAAATTGCCATTTATACTACTTACCAGACATGTTAACTGTGAGTGCCCCAAATAGCTAATTAAGAATCCAATCCAACGAGAGCTATATAATTTTTTAAGTAACCATGGGTGTTAAATTAAAACGTTGAACACTTAGTGTTAAATTAAAACGTGAATAAAATTGTTATACTTTGAATAATTATCTTATACGTTTTGGTGTGAATTAAACTCCTTAACTTCCTATTTCGTTTAATTTGCAATAAATTTTGTGTAACCCAGTATAGAACTTTAATGTAAAGGGTGGCGCATAAGTAACGTTATGATTTAATTGGACTCAGCACAGAACAATGAACCAAAGTTGTTCAATTTTATTGTGAAAGTCAGCATCCGATTATTCAGATACAAATATCATATCAAAATTTCTTTCATGTTCGAAATGCACTTAGTGCTCCAGCAATTTACCGATTCGTTCAGCGTTTTCGGTACAAGGGCCTGTCTGTGATTTTCTGCGTGCTTGAACGAGGTCTTCCAGTTCGATATATTGTAAACATTGCTCGAGTGCAAGCAAGTATTGAGGAAAACAAGGAGTGTGGAATAACTTCAGAAAGGATCATTGAACTATATTTTTTCGAAAACGACGAACATGTTGCGGTTAATGTAAATGGCATTCAATACCGGACAATGATTGAAATTTTTTTAAGGCCAAAGGTAGAGAACAACCCAGGATTGTGGTTTCAACAAGATGAATCGCACAACTCGTCCGACTGTGGAAAAATTTTTGGCGATCGAATAATATTGCGCTTTTCTCATTTTAACTGGCCAAAGCATTCGCCCGATTTAACGGCCCCCGACTTTTTCTTTGGGCTAACTAAAGGGTAAGGTGTATGCCAATAAGCCCAGTACCATCAAACAGCTTAAGGTCAATATACGAAAAGAAATGAGGGCGCTGGGACCATAAATTCAAAAAAAAGTTATGGAAAATGCTCTGGAAATAGCACGTCAGGTCGAAGCAAACAATGGGCATCATTTGAAAGTTATTATCCTCAAAATATAATGTGAACATATTTCGAAACTATAACCTACATTTTAATAAATGCCAACGTTAAACAAAATCAGAAATAAAAAAGTTATTCATTAAATAAATCATACCGTTACTTATGCGCCATCTTATATACATAAGTCATTTTGGTGTTGGCTTCTTACGATTTTCCCAAAACGTTTACCACCGAGTTGAGTTGTTCATTTATATTATTATTTCTATTAAATTTTTTCTTCCAGGCAGAAATATTTTTTTTTATAAAACAGTTTTAAATCTTGAAAGAATCGATTATGTAAACAAATTGTGGAAGAAAAATTGCGAATCAATCACGGTTTACGACACAAACCAATTAAATATTTCGTTTTCAAATTAATTAATTTAAGAAAAAACGTGGCAATGACAACGAAAAATTTTCAGCCAACAAAGCCTAAATTCATGAATATTTTTCTAGTTTGTATACTCAGGTAGGCAAAATGTCCAAATGGAACGCAAAAATGTAATTATAAAAAAAATGCTTTGCGTGGTTGAATCTTATTTCGACGAAACAAAACAATTTACTTATTATGTTAACGCCGTACAGGGTGGTCCAACGAAAACGAAACAAAGAAAACTTTTCTTTCACGAGCATAATTGCGTTCAAAAGTTATCTTTTCTTGTTCCGGAGATAAAAAATGTGCTTGTTTTCATAGGAACACTCTCTACCTGTGTAGATCTAATTAATTTTTTGCGATACTAAAATGACTGATTACGAGAAATTACCCAACAAATCTAAACTATTTTACTAATCCGCATAACTTTCATATTTACGGTTATGTACATTTATAAAACAAAACTTGTAATGAAAATTCTTTTACTTTGTGGATGAAAATTTTATTTTACGAAAATGATGGATTTTTTCATTTTATATTTTGATAAATATTTATTATACGGTTAGTACATCGCAGTAAACGTAACTGAATTTTGTCGTATCCGTATTATACGGATGCTGGAAACCGGATGGTAGAAACAAAATGGTGTTAGACAACTGATTCTCATCATGTCAATGGATGATAGGGAGTAGAAAATGGCATGTAATAATCCATGCCAAACCATAATTTGGTACAAATACAATATTTAAAATATGCTCGTCTCTCAGTCTCTACTCGTACAACCATGGCTCGAGTGAAAACTTATTATTTTGAAAATATGCATTTGCTCGATATACTCAAATTTGTATGTTCCTGTTCACAAGCACATACATATTAAACATGTTGTTGTTTGTCTAATATTTTGAATATTCTATAATTTTAAAAGTAAATATCAAACCAATTTTTGTTGTTGTTGTTCAGCTGAATATTTTAAATTATTAATATTTGGCTCTGTTAAGTTAGTTGCTAGTTTTAGAAAATAAACCGTACCGTATGTACTCGTACATAGTGTATGTTTGTGAAATTTTATCCAAATTGTCAAGAATTTTATTTGTCGAAATCAAAACGAAAAAATCTCAATAACAATTTAAAGTCGCCTAACCGAAAAAAATATCAGCGCTGATGTCTTTCTCGTAAATCTATGTTATAAATGAATTTATGCAATGGACATGAGTTTATTTCGCGAAGGCATACGGTGCAATTGAATAACAACAGAAAATCAGTTACCTTCTGTTAATTCTTGTAAACATGTATATACAATTAATCTCGTAGTTAGTCAGTTAGTCTCACTAAATGCTTATCGTCGCCTCAGGTACCCTAAGAGCCACATCATAGTTTTGAAACAATAAAAATTGAAGTTCGAAGACTAATAAAATTTATAATTTTAATTCTTTGGTTGTTCCACTATAAATATGTCGGCTTAGGGCTGAAGTAGTCAATCCGTAAGAGCTTGTTTTAAATTGGCAATGGAATTATTCTTAAATCTTTTTACATATGCAACTAACAAGAAGTGTTCAAATCTTAAGCTAATTGCGTTCTTTAAGTTTTAACCAATGTTGATATTTAATATTAGTGTTCACAATTTAATTTAGATCCTATTTATAAGCGTAATCTACAGATTTAATGATTTTACAGGTTCAATAGTCCGAGTGGATCTGCTCTTCCCAGTCGTTTAAATCGCGGCTATTTTAGTATATATATCTCGGGCCAATTCGTTGGGATGTCCCTGAAGTTTTGAGTAATATTTCAAACTGAATTCCTTGATTGTTTCGTTAAGGTAAGACCTTAATGTCTAATGATAACTTGGATTTTTCCCTTATCAGCCAATACATTTGAAAAATGTTATTTTTATTTGGTTGCGTTTTGCTTCAATATGTAATTTCCAAGTTTGTCGTCTATCCAGGTGTAAGCTTAGGTATTTGACCGTGGGTTGTTGAGGAATATATACACCGTTTAATTGTATTGGTGAGCAGGTGCGTTTGTTCAGCGTGAATGTGACATGAATAGATGTTTTTCGTTTACTTTTATTCGCCAGATCTTGAGTCAATCCTCAATTTTTCTCAGATGACTTTGCACTTTTCTTGAGGCTGTTTGCGGGGTTTCGTGTGATACCAGGATGGCTGTATCATCAGCAAATGTCTGCCGTGTACACAAGTATAAAATAGGTTCCAGAACGCTTCCTTGTGGGACTCCTGCGCTTATATCATTTAGGGAAGTTGTTGCACCACTTTGTTGGATGTATTGCCTTTGGAGAAGATAGTTTGCCAAAACTGAGGGAATATACTTCGGCAAGAGCGCTTGAAGTTTATATATTAGTCCATCGTGTCAAACTTTGTCAAATGCTTGTGCTATATCCATGAAGACAGCAGAACAGTATTGCTTTGCCTCAAAGGTCTGTCTGATTGCATTTACAATTCCATGCACTTGCTCTATGGTACCATGTTGGTTTCGGAACCCAAATTGATGATGGTCTGGAATGATTTGCCTATTGTGATCAAAGATATCTTCCACATTTGAGAAATATGACTAGTTTGCATGATTGCATTAAAAATGTAGGTTATTAGTTTTATGAATTTGTCTGGTAATTCCCTTATCATTTTTCCAAAAATAAGGTCATATCCTGGCGCCTTTTTCGGACTAATGCAAGTTTTGATTGTGTTCTTAACTTTCTTTCATTCAACCTTTATAGGTTTAAAGGATGAATCATCCTCCATCTGTTGAGGCAACACGATATTATTAGTTCCTTCGTGTAATGAAAACACCGTCTTTAGATGTGCAGCGAAAGCCTTGTATGGGCCTTTTTAGGTTTATTGTTGCCTTTCACAAAGAATAATCAGTCTTCTCTGTTGCCGAGAGTTCAGATTGGTTTTCTTCTTCCTGCAGTGGTAATTTCAGGGTTGTGATATCTCAATTTAATTTCCATTTCAACAATGGTGATTTAGTTTGTTGCCATTGCCGTCGGATTTTCCTGGATATTATGTGATAATTTATTAATTTTTTCAGAATTGTTGATGATTGGTGAAGCCTTTTCAGCTGATGTTTCTAGTGCCTCTGTTAGCTTTTCTGCAGCACACCAATATCTGCTGGTGTTTTTGGCGGGATATCAAGATGACAATTTTGTTCGACTAGTCTCCTGTATTGATTCCAATCAGTACGTTTGTTTGTCAGACGTTTCGCTGTTTTTGATTTTAAGACAACAGTACTCATTGTTACTATTATCGCTGAATAATCAGACGACAGATCATAGCAATCGGTGGCCTTAACATACGTACGCGCAATGCCTTTGGTTACGCAGAAATCAATTAAGTCAGGTAGTTGATTTTTATCCGTGGGCCAGTAAGTAGGATGACCAGTAGATAAAAAATCCAGGGACTGTTCCTCTATAGCTTCACAAAGTTGTTTGCCTC
Organism: Nephrotoma guestfalica; assembly: GCA_963691935.1. Classification (NCBI taxonomy): domain Eukaryota; kingdom Metazoa; phylum Arthropoda; class Insecta; order Diptera; family Tipulidae; genus Nephrotoma; species Nephrotoma guestfalica. The sequence goes on from OY829914.1 coordinate 123,212,358, forward strand.
AGGCGTTGTTGGTCTTGAACCCCATTGAGTATGTTTGGCGTTGTAATCACCCTCCGCGAGCAATTTATTACCCAGCTGACCAAAATAATCAATAAACTGCAATTTTTTTATAGCGTGCTTAGGACGGCAGTACACTGCTGATATCACACAATTTCCAGACCATTCCTGCAGACAGATGCTCGTTGATTGGATATAATCTTTCTCATATTTCATAAGTTCATAATGTTTAAGTCTTGTCTTAATCAATCACAGCAATGCCACCGTGCGCTTTGCCATCCAGATGCTTAGTGTCATAAATCGTGTACCCATTAACTTTGAAGTAGTTCTTGTTGATGAAGTGTGTTTCAGATATTAACATTATGCCAATATTGTGCTCAATGAGAAATGCTTGAACCTCTGCTGAATACTGCGCTGGGCCGTTTGCTTATCGTATTACTATTTTGAGGAGAGTCATTTTTGAGTTTTAATAACTATCTGCATCGGCGTGTTCATCATTCTGCATCACTCGTTCCTCAGTTGCCTCCACTTTTGGAACGGCACCCTTAAGTACACTTGCGTACAAAACCCCGTGATTCACACTACTGTTTACCTTTATATTCTGGTTTCCATTTTGAACTTTAGCTTCTGCATGTAATTTAAGCAATCGTTGCTCAGCTCGCTGTCTAGAATTAATTCTCCTTTTCAATTCACTATAAACTGGGCAACCTCTCTAATTCGCTGTGTGGTTTCCATCACAGTTACTGCATTTTATGACAGAAGCTTGATGCCGGAGATATACTCGACGTTACTAAGACGCCGAATAATATCAAAAGCGTTACTAGCGAAGTATCCACTAATAAAATACATAACTAATAAAAATAAAAATATTTTGAATTTGACGTTTCCGAAAATATTATTGTAAAAACCTAAAAAACTTGAAATGTATTATAAAACGGAGTACATTAAACAATTTAAAGTGATTAAAGCCGGATTATTGGCGTGCCTGTTAGCATTTAAATACGATATCTCGAAAAATAAAAATAAAATTGGTGGATCGGATATCGCCGGTATTTTCGAAGGCCCGATAACAAATCGTTTCACGGGTTTTATAAGGTAGGGTTTGGTCAAATAAAAAATAATGAGGAATAATTCTTATATACCCGGATGACGAAACCAATTTTTGAACAGCTTTTATCCATACTAATTGGCTTGGCAAAGCGAAATACTTCTTTAACAATAACTGCTGAGGAACGGCTAGTTATTACCAAGTATTGTGATTCAATTATTATGTTTAAAATCCTTTATGTAGGGCGTAATCCATCAATTCCTTGGATGGGGTTTCAAAATAGGCAGAGCGACAGCCCGAGCTTTTATTTTGGAAACGTGCGATATCATATGCCAAATTTTATCGCCATTGTATGTCTCCGATCCAAACGTTCAAGACTACCGCCAAATTGAAGAGGGATTCCAAAATAAGTGGAATTTGTCAAACTGTGTTGGTGCTATTGATGGAAAACACATTCCAATTCAGTGTCCCCCGCACAGTGGATCTAAATATTTTAATTATAAGAAATTTTATAGTGTAGTAATGCTAGCGGCCTGTGACGCGCATTACATTTTTACAATGGTGGATATCGGGGCCTACGGAAGGCAAAGTGATGGTAGTAAATTGTAAATATATAAAAATTTATAATAAAATGTCTCTACATATCTTTTTTAGGCATTTTATCACAAAGTGTTTTTGATAAAAAGCTCTCTTCGGGGCAATTACCATTGCCGGATGATAGAGAATTAAAAAATTCTACTCTAAAATTCCCACATTATTTTGTTGGAGATCCAGCGTTTCCGTTGAAAACGAATTTAATGAGACCTTATTCAGGTAAAATCCTTCCTCGTGAAAAAAGGTATTTAATTATAGGGTATCACGAGGAAGAGTTGCAAATGAAAACGCTTTTGGCATATTAGTAGCACGATGGAGGATATTGCAGTAAGAGTAAAAATGTCCTATAAATAGTTAAATACATGCATTCATTAATTTTTCTTGAAACATTTTTTTTTAATATTTGTTTGCTGTGATGGTGATGGATGACAACAGAAAAATGATTAATGAAACGCCAAAATTCAATTTCATAATGTAATAGATTTTAGTTCATAAAATGAATGTGAGATGTCACTTTATGTTGTACAATTATCAGTTGAATCAACTTTTTTTTATTTCTGAGTCGCGTCGAGTATAATCGCTGTAGTGGAAATTCATATATTTCAAGTTTTTATTTTTTGTTACTCACGTCGGTCGAGTCGAGTATATCTCAGGGGTGAGTTTTATTTTTATCGCATTTCGTTGAATTATTTAGATCACCACAAATTACACAAACATCACTCAAAGTGCAATAAGCTTTAGTGTGACCGTATTCTTGGCACTTAACACACTGTACCGGTCCAGTTCTTTTTCTGGGTTCTTCGACAGTAATTCTTCTATGTAGAAGATGGTTTAGATGATATATTTCATGCTTTCCTTTCTTTGTTTTATTATCTGGTTCTAATTCCAGATGGAATATTGATTGTAGCACTTTTTCCCGATTTATTATATTAGTTATAGATTTAACACGGAAGTTTTTTTCAGTGAGAGCAGCTTGTTTAGATAAACGAAGCTCTCAATTCCTGTTAACATTACAACCAACCCTTCTTGGCTCTTTAGTTGATAAGTATAGTAGTGTTTTCCCACTTCATCAAAATGAGTAAGAGCTTAAGTTGCAATTAATCTTGACCATTAGTATTACAATTACCGACCAGTGACACCTCAGGATTTGTTCATCAAGTCTTAAAGAAGGTCTTAAGTTTGTCGAAAACAAATCCTAATAGAAATAGTTGAATTAGAGATAAACTAAAGTGCTTACGGACTGACTGATTCAGACTTTAGAGCTTACTCTATCTACTAAATTAAATAACGAAAATTCATTGAACGTAATTTTAATTTATATTATACTAGCAAACCGAGGGTGCTTCGTGCGTCATGAGGCTAGTGAAAAATATATTATTAATAAATTCTACGTTTCACGTGTTGAACATCTTTTCATTTTTGTTATGCAATACTGTTCAAAAAAATTACTATAAGAAACATTTAATTAAAGGATGAACTCGTTTTCATTAAACTGCCTGTTGTTATAGTGGATCGTCAAGAAATTCTTAAAAAGCTGTTTTAGAGATAAATTCCTATTCAGTACACCCAAAGTCATCAAGATCGATTAAGACATGACTTAGTTTGCCATTTGGGACGGAAATGGCTATATTGTAGAACTTCATCTAGAAATAATTTCCCCAAAACCCATTCCCATTAACCATAGTAATTCTAATCATAATCTGTTAAGATATATCCTAGTTCCTTCTAGTTGGCCATATTCCAGAACTTTTTTCAAAAATCATTTTAGAATTCGATCTACCGGGCTCAATTACATTATGATCGCTTAGGAAATGGCTTAGTTCCGTCCCAGTCCATATTCCAGAAATCCTCCGGAAAATCATTTTAGAATCGAATTTTCATCCAGTGTGGAAAATTCTATCATAATCTGTTCAGAAATAACCTAGATTCGCCATAGATAACCATATTCCAGTATTTCGCTCAAAAATAATTTTAGAATCCTATCTCTACTCGTGATACCCAATTTTAGGCTTAGTGTCATCCCAGTTGGCCTTATATCAAGATATCTTTCAAACATTATTTTAAAACCATTTTCTTCCAGCATAAAAACGTCATCATAATTGGTTCAGAAATAGCCTAGTTCCACCTAGTTCAGAAATAGCCTAGTTTCTAAAAATCATTTTATAATCCCATTTTCATTCAGCAATAAAATTATCGTCATATTCAGATTTTCAGAAGAGTTGTTCAGAAATAACCTAGTTCTGAGCCAGTTGGCCAAATTCAAAAATTGCTATAAAACATGCGTGACGGCCAAATATACATACTTTAGGCTGACAATTGCTATAAAAAATTTGATTTTTTTAAAATAAAATATGTATTTTGTGTTTTATTTGATTGGGACATGTAACTTGTACGTCCTGTTATCCAGCTGCGTGCATTGTGTCTCACTTGAAACAATACCCTGGCACGCATACGAACTCTAGATCCTCATCCGGCTGTAACCACGTGTAACTGGTAAAAACTAGCGCTACTCCTTATAGAGCGATATAGTCCCCTCATTAATTAAGTTACATAATTATGTTATTTTCGAATTAAAGCGGTCCATTTAATCTTAGCCAGGTTGCCAGGGCTGCTGGAAGAGACAGCCTGCTGCTGGATGAGACATACTGGCTTGCCGGTGTTGGGGGAGAGATCATCTTGCTTCCTTAAATTTTACAATTACTTTTATGCTGTCCCCATGCGGTTTCCCAAATTTGTACTAAAGCGGTTACTTGATTTTGAAGGAGTAGTTGTTCTCGCCGTCTGTCTATTAGACACCAAATGCTTTAAATCAATATTTTTACTAATAACAACGAATATTTAAAAAAGGACACGATCAAAACAACCATACAACATGTCACTGTAACCCAACCAACACAATCATAATGCGGAATGTTGCACCATGTTGCATGCGATGCAAGATATCTAATTAAGGCCAGATATCTAATTAACGCAACAGCAAGACCCAACACGAAACAAGATAACGCAAAATCGCAACATCTAGCAATACTCCGCTAAAATCAGAACATCTTGTAATCGTTTCCTTAGAACCGAAAACTCTATTTCGGCAAATTTTATCGAAATTAATTTCAAATAAAAAAATAAAATATTATTTCTAGTCCCACCCAGAACGCACATGAACAAAACCTCGAAATCAATTCCTGTAGTTGGAGCCAAAAATGTTGTTAAACAAATGGGGCCCAGATCGCACTAGACAACCTCCTAAACGGATTTTCCGAAACCAGGATTCAGCGCAATTCAATCCTGGTATTGGAGAACCCTTGTTATCTAAATTTTGATCAAAATCGTTTGACCAAAAAAAATTTTAGGGACCCGATTAACTATTTTTTTCAAATTTAGCACTCATCGAAATCGATTCTTGGCGTTTGATATCTGCCTCTCACCATTTTCTATCAAAATCATGCAAGCCGAAAAAGATTTACTAATGGAACCCAGCATGCACCGGATGATCTCCTTAATGATATTTCCTAGATCAGAACCTATTGCCATCGCTTACTAGTCCTCGAAACGCCCCTTTAGCAATTGTTATAAAAATAGTTCGAGCCAACAAAAAAGGAAGAAAGAGACCTGGGTACCGCCGAACCGACGTCAAAACCTTAGATAGCGAATGCGTCAAAACAATATTGTTACTCATAACAACCAAAATTTTCAAGAAGACATAATCCTGCCCGTAATGCAACCAACGAGACATGGTGTAACATGGTGCAACATCCCGCAATACGATGGAACATAACGCGAGATAGATAATTTACGCAAACCACAAGACTTAGGACAAAGCGAAAAATTACAAAATTGAGCAACATGGTGCAATTTGACACTGCATTCCACAACGTTTCCTTGCAATCGAAAGCACTGTCCCACCAAATTTTATCAAATTCGTTCGAGCAAAATAAAATATTAAAATAAGGCCCTAAGCCCCACCGCAAACCCCGCGAATAAATTCTCTTCGGAATCGATTCCAGGTACTCACTTTTATTTCTGCATGCCGAGGAAAATTATATACAATCCGGTCCCCACAGGATGATCCTAAAACGCTCCTTCGGCAACTATTATAAATATCGTGCTAATCGAAAAAAAGTTAAACAAAGGGACCCCCGTGCCATCGGACGAACACTTGAACGAATTTTCCCGAAAGTAACACCCATCACAATCGAATCCTTTCATTCTAAAACCCTCCATCACCAATTTTCATAAAAATCGTGCGAGCCGAAAAAAATAAAGAAAGTGATCCGGGCTCACCGTACAACCCTCTGAATAAATTTTTCCTAAATCTGGATCAATGGCAATCACAATTCCTAGAAATTCAAAACCTCTTCTACACATTTTTTATAAAAATCTTGCGAAATAAATAGAATTTAAAACGCGACCTTCTAAACTAATTTTTAAGAAATCAGGAGCAGAATGGAGGACCAGGAATACTGTATAATATACCGTAAAATGTTCTAAATGAAATATTCTGCTAAATAGACCGTAAAATATACTGTACAGCGTGCTGTAAAAGATACGGCTTAATGTTCTGTAAAATCTATTGTAAGGAAACTTTAAAATTTTAACGAAGTTGTAATGGTGATGGACTGATTGACATCATTTTCATCCGCATTAGACCAGTATACACCGTAAATTAAACTGTAAAATGCACTGTAAAATTTTACTGTAAAATATACTGTAAACTTTATCAATGTAAGAAAATTGTAGTAGGGTGAGGAACAGATTCCCATAATTTGCATGCACATTAGACCAGCTTAGTTTTGTGGCGAATTTTCTGAGCAGAAATTCGGGATGTTGCTGTATTTATCGTGGTTTTTTTCTTATTGCTATTTTTCTGATCAAAACTCTGACTACCTCGACGAATTTCAGTCCATAAGATAATTTAAACAATAAAAAATAATGATGAGAGACTAACTGTCACATATTACTCCTAAATTAATTTCTATATGTGGCTAAATTTAACGAAACAAGTTGGTTTAACAGAGATATAATTTGTTAGCTTACTTGGCAACCAAACAGCTTTGATACAAATTTCAAGACAAAACGTATTATAGGATTTATCGTGTTAATAAGAATAACGTTAGTGGAACTTGTGAGGAATACATAAGAAAGCGATTCAGAAATAAGTATAATGCGACAGCAACTTCAACAAAAACGTCCATCAATCATTACTTGAGTTAATACAAATTTGAAGTTGACTTTGGTTAGCTAGTATTTGAATTGAACGCAGTAACTTTTACATTCAAGATTGGAATAGTGAATTTAAAATGATACATATGTTACTACCATAATACTGTATGTTGCAGACATTCCCACGAGAGAAGAGAATTACCATTTTTCGGGTGTAAGTAAATATTATATATTTAGCGGCCTTTATAACCTGAACACCGTAACATTTGATTGAACGTGGCCTCACTACGCTAACAACTTTCAAAATAATAGTCAATTAGCTTTTTACTAGATTTTATAAATAAATGGGATATCACCTAAATTTAGTTCTGTTCATTTTACGAAAGCTAGTAAAACCTCCTATAATTAATTGCTGCTTCGGTGCAGCCCCATAGTTAAGCTGTAATGCACCCTGAAGTTGAGTCTAAGATATTATTCCAACACATTAAATAAATATTCCGATTCGCCTGGGAAGGTTTCTAAATTCTTAAAACATAATTTTAATCTAAAAAGCAATCAAATGCAATAACAATTAAAATTTAACTGCTACACGAGTTTCTGTTTGACTCACTAAAATCATACATATATGGTAGTCGTATATGTAAATATATTACATATATAATTTATGTATCCATGGATTCAATTTGTATTCTTTACTTAAACGTATTCCTTAAAACCTAATTAATCAAACACAATACAACCGATATTTTTAAAACAATGATGTATAACTAATTAAACATTACGCGATTTAATTAAAATATTTTCTTATCACAATGCGAAATTATTTTGTTTAAATTTTCTTAACGTTCGCTAAGCATAACATTGGTCGCGAGGAATGAGGGCGTATATGTGTAGCAAATATACCTGGATATACCATATGTAAAATTGTACATAATTCTGTATATTATTATATTTGAGCTTAGAAACAGCGTTCAGCATTTAACCCCACATACAAATACCCAACAAATAAAATTTAAATAAAGGGTGTTCCAATTTGAGATATCTTTTTAAATTTTAATCAAAAGACATAAATTGTGTGAAATCTTTATTTATTTTTATTGGAAATTAAAGGTCATTGGTAGCACAAATGGGTTGGGATAACGTCGTACCGTCGTTAGCTGGATGACTAGTGGTCGATGGTACAACTGTATTGGGGAATAAATCTTACGTTGGTAGAACCTCGTAATAACCACTATTTGTCTTTTCAAATGATTGAAGTTTTAGTCAGGTGGGAATAGCTTATACAACTATTACGTTCGTAAAAAAAACTAATTTCCTCCATCATTCGGATTATACATATTTTGTGGAGAACTTTTCTTTTCAAAATATATAAATAATCGTGTTGTCTTTTTCATCCCGTTATTTATTTCATTTTCTTGTTTTATAAAATAAATAAATGTTCAAATGTTCCTACTTTGAAAGATTCTTCATAAAAATTAAAATTAATAAAATCATTTTTAAACTAATAATTCAAATTTGGTGTTAATTACGCCTTATTTTTCCAAACAAATTAAGTTTTATTGTAAATATGTACCTCTCTCCAAACTCAAAACTTACGCGCTTCCATTATTTCTTTATTTTAAAATATAAGTTGATATTTCAAAAAAATAAAAATAAATGAATTTGATTAAAGTACTCTAAAAACAGAGTAAATCTTTTCAAAGTCATCCCCATCATTAAAATTATGATACTATATTGACATACTCGTATAGTCAAGAAAATTTTCAAAATAGCAAATTTTGTTTTTCAGAAGTAAATTATTTTTAATGAAACCTAAACAAAAAATGGCGAGTTTCATATAATGACAAAAAAGTTATAATAAAGGATAATTTATAGCGAACGTATCTCAAAAAACACAAAAAATTTATTTCATAATCAAATAAATCATTTTCCCAACAAATTTGTCACTCTGGCAACGACTTGGTTATTGTTTTAACTTAATTGTCAAAATGTTGACTCTAAAGTTAGCAACACAACTATAAAGTTAAAGCAAAAACAAAAAATAAAACATTTCGTAATTTTTTGACAGTTCCATTTTGTATTCACAGTAGAACGCGCAGGTGTAAAAATATACAGAAAAATGACATTTTCAATCGTTCAAACCATTGAAAAAGGTAAATATTTATTGTCAACTGTGCCACATAAATGGGTGCAAAATGATATATTATATTGGCTGACAAATAAATCTACGTTGAATAAGTTACGCAGAAATGAAAACAGCATAACGGATAATTCATGGACAACTTTTCCATGGATTGTTAAAAAAACCGGATTAAGTACTTATGAGGAAGCAGTTAAACTTGAGAGGGAAATACTGCAATGGTCTGTTTCAGAATCGGAACCACAGATTTCAGAGACATACGCAATTAAAAATAGAAAGAAAAGGGTACTCCAAACTGACACCACTCGGGCCTTATCTAAAATCACTAATTTTTATAACATGTTCGAAATCAACAACATTGCCGATTCACAAATACCTAGAACACGGGTTCTAGTTATACAACAGCCTTAGAAATCTACTGTTCCAATTTTCCACTTGAATTCAATAACAACGAGCCAGGTAACGATATGGAAATTTTTGTACATTTGGCGTTGGCCGATGAATAATATTCTGCTCGATAAAATTGTCAAGCGCAGTCAACTATGTCACAAAATTGTGATACGTACGTGAAAAATGTTATTTCGTCGTCGTGCATATGTCAAATAACTTATTTAAGTTGGATTTCTGTTTTTAAATGACAATAAAGTGGCCAACTGGCCATTAAATAACGGGTAAAACGACCGGTAAACTAAAGAATCGAAACGTGGGTAAATAATGACCATCAAGTTACAGTAGTCGGGTAATAGTTAGAAAATGTGAAATAAGTTGGCCAATTCCATAAAAAATAACGTTCAAAAGCGCCCAAGTAGCACCAAATAAAATAAAACTATAAAGTTATTTGGTGCTACTTGGGCAAGTTAATAGGTCGGCAGGCTGTCAATCTTCTGATATGCATAATGATGGTTCAATTAGTGATATTTGTTCGATGATGAAGTTGTCTTTTTTTGAGGTGTTGAACAGTTTTAGGATTATCCGCATAAACTTTACACTTCAAGAAACCCCATAAGAAGAAGTCCAATGGCGTTAAATCGCATGATCTTGGTGGCCAATTCACGTGTGTTCTTCGAGAAATTATTCAATAATAAAACGTCTCTTTCAAAAGATCGATTGATTCCTTTGTTGTCTGGCATGTTGCACCGTCCTGTTGAAACCACATATTCTCCACATCATTATCTTTCAATTGGCTCCACTCTAATCAACTCTCGACATCGAGCTCCATATACAGTAATTGCATCGCCGCCACACCAAAATCCACACCAAGTAGTAACGTTTTTGGTTTCATTGTCTTTTCAAACAATTCTCTAGCATTTTCTTCAGCCCAAATGCGGCAGTTGTGTTTGTTGACATTGTCTCCACAAAATGGGATAATTTGCTTGTAAAAATTCTCATTTCCTTCTTGTTTTTCTATGGAAAAATTAACGAATTACCGACCTAATGTGTGGTCATTTGGCTTTAATAAGAACGTAAAAACCGTTATTTAAATTGTTTTGTAAATTACGTAAATTACATAAAAATTAGTGCAATTTAAATAAAATATGTAAAAAACGTGACAACTCTGAAAAATAACTGAAAATATTGTATAAATGTAACAAATGTTTGTTTATAAGGGCTATACGCATCATAAATATCAATCAAACAGTTCATTTAGACGGTCAATCATAATTATTTTAGACTTTTAGTTATCTACAATCACAAGAAGAAATTCATTTATTTACCCACACTGCCATCTGTGTTTGTCTTACACAAGCTCTAAAAACGATTACTGGCATCTTTAGATTTAGTTTAGCTACATACGAGAAAGATAATCATTTTTATAGTGTAATACGTGCCATCTATTATCAAATTGTAGCATTTTACACGGTTTCTTCGTAAATGTCAAACGTCGAGTAAACGTCATCAACATATCAGGATCGACACTTACGAAAGTTGTAATTGGTGCCTGTGATAAGTTCAGAGGACTTTACAGAATGTCTTAATTGCATTTAGAACGGAAGTTATAATGATTGCTGGTGGCTTTCAGCAATAACAATATTCTATAGAAATGAAGACACAATTGACTCGTAATATAAATAGATACATAACTCAGATCGGATCGACACTATAAAAGTTGTAAAGGATGCATTGACAAATTTCTGAATTTACAGAATGTCTAAATTGCATTTAGAACGTGCATTTAGAAGTTTCAATGAATTCTGAAACAACACAAGAAAGCTTATAACCTCAAATATTTGACATATATATATAATTTATGTTTGTTTTATTCTCAACGTTACACAGTCAATTTTTAATATAATTAAATAGTTATTAAATTATATAATAGATAGCGCGCTTGTCATGAAAACGTCATTATTTACTTTACATAATGTAAAAAATAACCGTGTAAATTACATCGTGTAATTTACGCGCCCAACAGTGTCATGAACTGAACCAGTTTCATCAAATTTGTCAATGTCAACTTTAACAGCACGGTTTTTCGGAATATTTTCTCTACCGTGTTTGAACGAAATTTTCTACCAACTGCTGAATAATTTTCCAAATATTAAAGTAAGTTTTAATAATGAAAACACGTTGTTCAATCGCATTTCTTTCCATTTTAACTAACCGCAATGTTTGTTCTTGTCATCTGTCAAATAACAAATGATACTCTAGTATACAAAAAATATAAATGGCGAAATATTTAAAAATATATCTCAAATTTGAACACCCTTTATAAATAAAACAAGAAAGTCAAAGAAGTCAGAAACTGATAACTTTCTGGAAATGTGGTGTTTGTAAGTATCGCTATGCATATTTCCTGCTTCACACATAGATAGATCATAATTGCTCTGCTCATTTTGTGGTAGTTTTGCATTGACTTTTAACAAAAATATATGTGTTTTATTATGCATTTTCCAGTTTATTTTTGGGACTTATTTTCATTTCACTGCTTAACACCTTAAGCTCGACAAGTGAAAATTTCAATTAAAATATAAAAATTCAGATGTGTCCAATAGTACTAGGAGGGAGATGAAAATAAATGAAATTGTAAGTAACATAAAAAATTATACAATCACCTGTAAAACTTGTCTGAATTCGATGTATGTGCTGCTGCTGTTCAGACTCGTATACAAAAATAATTATGAAAAACGGGCATTACTTTGCGTGATAAATAATATGTTTATTATACGATAATACATATTTTTATTATTATTACAACAGAAACGCAATAGCAACATAGCACCGAAAGAAATTTCCATATTACACACATCCATTATTATGTGTTTTTATTTTGTGAAAATTCTTTTGAGCCGTAAAATGGTCAAACAAAAAATCACAGTGAATTATAGCTTTTAACATATTGTAACGTTTTTCCACCCAACCTACCTCCAGCGATGTGTTTTTTTTTTTGTTAAAATATGTAAATATTTTACGTTTTTTTGGAAAAAGGATTAAAATGTACATTTTTTACGAGGGGATGCAAAAATATTATAAATGAATACATAAAAGGGATAAATGCACTATAAAATTAACATGAAAATGGAATAATACCCGTGCGACTCTGTTTACCCCAACTGACGTGTGGTTTTCGTTCACATGACATTGAAATGACCAAATGCTTATAAATACTCGTATAAGAAACGAACGTGCCCCCTATACTTGGTAGAATATAGAGACTCCCCCTTGAAAACGTATGGCGTAATTGGTGTAGCTTGTAATAGTGGTCGCTTTATTATTATTCGTAATTTTTTTTATAAAAGTTTACGACTTTAGTACTCGTAACGTTATTGATACATTTATTGTAATTCGTAATGAGATTTTAATCGGATTACTGTTGTATTTTACATTATGCGTGTTTAATAATAGTCGGTTGAAACGAGATTTGTTAGGTTTCTGTGTGAGAAATGTATGTAGTCATGACAGGTGTATATATAAATTGTTATTATTTTTATGTTAAAATTATTTCATGTGTGATGAATTATGTAAGATTTTTTATTCTATCAGGCATACATTTTCCCAGAAATTTTAGCTGCATAACAAACACAACATTTTATTTTGTGATTCAAATTAGGCAATCTGTCAAATCATAGTGATGCTTATAATGTTGATGGTTTAATTTCAATATCATGTGTATATTTTACTGTACGGCACTTTTCGGGTACTGCTTCGATAGTAGCAAAGGGCTGCCGGGGACCAAATGCCAGTGGTATAAATTTGTTAAAACAAACAATGAGTACAACAAATACCGTATGTAATACCTCAGGTGGTACAGCAGCAGATATGCTGCCACATTCACACTCTTCGGAGGCAGGCTCAACAGATTCTGGGGTGGGCCAATCATTGTTTAACCCATTTGGACGAAGTTTCAAATTATAAAGATCTCAAAGATCTTCAACTGGAAATATATTTCAGTACGAGAAGGAAAATGCCGAACTCCGTGAACAACTAAGAGAAATAAAAGAATTTACTACTAAATTGAAAGAATAATTTACAATTTTAAAGAAAGAGAATGAAGAACTTAAAAAAGCAGTTGAAACACGTGCAGAACTTGGGACGGAATAAAAGACCAAGCAAAAAAAAGAAAGCGCAACACTCACCAGAAATGGCAGTAACTTTACCATCAACTTCAATAGAGGTTTCTGGAAAACAGTTAATCATCCAGAAACAACTAGCTCTAGAACAACAACCAGCTAAACCAAAAGAAAAATCACCTCCACCAATAAATGTCGTCGGGATATCAAATTTCTCCACTATACAATCGATTATGAAATCGATTACGATAGCCGAGTACAAACTCGTATCTCTAAACAACGGCGTCTGGAAAATTAATGTTGTAGACTCTGAAACTTATAGAGCTTTGGCTACAGAGCTTAATTCCGAGGGGCATCAGTGATTTACCTATGAGGATTAGAATGATCGCCCAATCAAAGTTATGGCTAGAGGTCTTCACCCAACCTGTGCAAAAGAGGAGATTATTGAGGATCTCAAGCAAAAGGGTACAATAAACATCATTAAGGAAGAAAAAATCGAAACTAAACAAGGAGTTCAAATTAACAAAAGAAGGCTTCCAATGCGCGTGAAATATTTCCTAAACCTATCCTAAGTGTAAAAATTTTTTAGGAAAGGTTTAGGAAATATTTCACACTCCTGTACACAGCCGTGAAATATTTCCTAAACAAATCCTATGTATGCTAGTGTTAGTAATATCAAGTAATACCAACATAAAAGCAAACATTTAGGCGAAACGATATTTTAAAGAAATTCCTATCTAAACAAAAATATCCAAATTAGCAGTTACAAACGAATTAAAAAATTTAATTAAATAAATAGAATTAGAAATAGAAAAATTTAAATAAGCAAATTCAGAAGGAAATTTTGACAAGCACTCATCAATTTCATTATGTACTCGGCTACCCCTGAAAGAGTGGAACTATTACACCCAGATATAAGATTCGATTGTACTTTAGACAGAATTCACACTATTCCTCTAAATCGGTACTAATCAATTTTGTCATAGTTCTGTCATGGGCAAATATGGGCCCGAAACGTGTGAGTTGTAATTTATGGTGTTTTTGCTATTCAAACGATTACTAATGGAGATTTTGGCCGGTTCTCATCGATCCCGTTATGTTTCCCAGGAAGATCTATTAAATGCCAATGCACACAAAGAATTTTAGAATTTTGTCATAGTTCTGGCATGGGCAAATATGGCCCCGAAACGTGTGAGTTGTAATTTATGGTGTTTTTGCTATTCAAACGATTACTAATCGAGATTTTGGCCAGTTCTCATCGATCCCGTTATGTTTCCCAAGAAGATCTATTAAATGCCAATGCACACAAAGAATTTTAGAATTTTGTCATAGTTCTGGCATGGGCAAATATGGCCCCGAAACGTGTGAGTTGTAATTTATGGTGTTTTTGCTATTCAAACGATTACTAATCGAGATTTTGGCCGGTTCTCATCGATCACGTTATGTTTCCCAGGAAGATCTATTAAATGCCAATGCACAAGAGGAATTTCAGAATTTTGTCATAGTTCTGGCATGGGCAAATATGGCCCCGAAACGTGTGAGTTTTGATTTACAATATTTTGATATTCAAACGATTACTAATCGAGATTTTGGCCGGTTCTCATCGATCCCGTTATGTTTCCCAGGAAGATCTATTAAATGCCAATACACACGAAGAATTTCAGAATTTTGTCATAGTTCTGGCATGGGCAAATATGGCCCCGAAACGTGTGAGTTATTATTTACAATATTTTGATATTCGAACGATTACTACTCGAGATTTTGGTCGGTTCTCATCGATCCCGTTATGTTTCCCAGGAAGGTCTATTAAATGCCAATGCACACGAGAAATTTTAGAATTTTGTCATAGTTCTGGCATGGGCAAATATGGCCCCGAAACTTGTGAGTTTTGATTTTTAGTGTTTTTGCTATTCAAACGATTACTACTCGAGATTTTGGCCGGTTCTCATCGATCCCGTTATGTTTCCTAGGAAGATCTATTAAATGCCAATGCACACGAGAAATTTTAGAATTTTGTCATAGTTCTGGCATGGGCAAATATGGCCCCGAAACGTGTGAGTTGTAATTTACAATATTTTGATATTCAAACGATTACTGCTCGAGATTTTGGCCGGTTCTCATCGATCCCGTTATGTTTCCCAGGAAGATCTATTAAATGCCAATGCACACGAGAAATTTCAGAATTTTGTCATAGTTCTGGCATGGGCAAATATGGCCCCGAAACGTGTGAGTTTTGATTTACAATATTTTGATATTCAAACGATTACTAATCGAGATTTTGGCCGGTTCTCATCGATCCCGTTATGTTTCCCAGGAAGATCTATTAAATGCCAATGCACACGAGGAGTTTCAGAATTTTGTCATAGTTCTGGCATGGACAAATATGGCCCCGAAACGTGTGAGTTTTGATTTACAATATTTTAATATTCAAACGATTACTAATCGAGATTTTGGCCGGTTCTCATCGATCCCGTTATGTTTCCCAGGAAGGTCTATTAAATGCTAATGCACACGAGAAATTTTAGAATTTTGTCATAGTTCTGGCATGGGCAAATATGGCCCCGAAACATGTGAGTTTTGATTTACAATATTTTGATATTCAAACGATTACTACTCGAGATTTTGGTCGGTTCTCATCGATCCCGTTATGTTTCCCAGGAAGGTCTATTAAATGCCAATGCACACGAGAAATTTTAGAATTTTGTCATAGTTCTGGCATGGGCAAATATGGCCCCGAAACGTGTGAGTTTTGATTTACAATATTTTGATATTCAAACGATTACTAATCGAGATTTTGGCCGGTTCCCATCGATCCCGTTATGTTTCCCAGGAAGATCTATTAAATGCCAATACACACGAAGAACTTCAGAATTTTGTCATAGTTCTGGCATGGGCAAATATGGCCCCGAAACGTGTGAGTTTTGATTTACAATATTTTGATATTCAAACGATTACTAATCGAGATTTTGGCCGGTTCTCATCGATCCCGTTATGTTTCCCAGGAAGATCTATTAAATGCCAATGCACACGAGGAATTTCAGAATTTTGTCATAGTTCTGGCATGGACAAATATGGCCCCGAAACGTGTGAGTTTTGATTTACAATATTTTAATATTCAAACGATTACTAATCGAGATTTTGGCCGGTTCTCATCGATCCCGTTATGTTTCCCAGGAAGATCTATTAAATGCCAATGCACACGAGGAATTTCAGAATGTTGTCATAGTTCTGGCATGGGCAAATATGGCCCCGAAACGTGTGAGTTTTGATTTACAATATTTTGATATTCAAACGATTACTACTCGAGATTTTGGCCGGTTCTCATCGATCCCGTTATGTTTCCCAGGAAGATCTATTAAATGCCAATGCACACGAGGAATTTCAGAATTTTGTCATAGTTCTGGCATGGGCAAATATGGCCCCGAAACGTGTGAGTTTTGATTTACAATATTTTGATATTCAAACGATTATTAATCGGGATTTTGGCCGGTTCTCATCGATCCCGTTATGTTTCCCAGGAAGATCTATTAAATGCCAATGCACAAGAGGAATTTCAGAATTTTGTCATAGTTCTGGCATGGGCAAATATGGCCCCGAAACGTGTGAGTTTTGATTTACAATATTTTAATATTCAAACGATTACTACTCGAGATTTTGGCCGGTTCTCATAGATCCCGTTATGTTTCCCAGGAAGATCTATTAAATGCCAATGCACACGAGGAATTTCAGAATTTTGTCATAGTTCTGGCATGGACAAATATGGCCCCGAAACGTGTGAGTTTTGATTTACAATATTTTAATATTCAAACGATTACTAATCGAGATTTTGGCCGGTTCTCATCGATCCCGTTATGTTTCCCAGGAAGGTCTATTAAATGCTAATGCACACGAGAAATTTTAGAATTTTGTCATAGTTCTGGCATGGGCAAATATGGCCCCGAAACATGTGAGTTTTGATTTACAATATTTTGATATTCAAACGATTACTACTCGAGATTTTGGCCGGTTCTCATAGATCCCGTTATGTTTCCTAGGAAAATCTATTAAATGCCAATGCACACGAGAAATTTTAGAATTTTTTCATAGTTCTGGCATGGACAAATATGGCCCCGAAACGTGCGAGTTTTGATTTACAATATTTTGATATTCAAACGATTACTACTCGAGACTTTGGCCGGTTCTCATCGATCCCGTTATGTTTCCCAGGAAGATCTATTAAATGCCAATGCACACGAGGAATTTCAGAAATTTGTCATAGTTCTGGCATAGGCAAATATGGCCCCGAAAAGTGTGAGTTTTGATTTACAATATTTTGATATTCAAACGATTACTACTCGAGATTTTGGTCGGTTCTCATCGATCCCGTTATGTTTCCCAGGAAGGTCTATTAAATGCCAATGCACACGAGAAATTTTAGAATTTTGTCATAGTTCTGGCATGGGCAAATATGGCCCCGAAACTTGTGAGTTTTGATTTTTAGTGTTTTTGCTATTCAAACGATTACTACTCGAGATTTTGGCCGGTTCTCATCGATCCCGTTATGTTTCCTAGGAAGATCTATTAAATGCCAATGCACACGAGAAATTTTAAAATTTTGTCATAGTTCTGGCATGGGCAAATATGGCCCCGAAACGTGTGAGTTTTGATTTACAATATTTTGATATTCAAACGATTACTAATCGAGATTTTGGCCGGTTCTCATCGATCCCGTTATGTTTCCCAGGAAGATCTATTAAATGCCAATGCACAAGAGGAATTTCAGAATTTTGTCATAGTTCTGGCATGGGCAAATATGGCCCCGAAACGTGTGAGTTTTGATTTACAATATTTTGATATTCAAACGATTACTAATCGAGATTTTGGCCGGTTCCCATCGATCCCGTTATGTTTCCCAGGAAGATCTATTAAATGCCAATACACACGAAGAACTTCAGAATTTTGTCATAGTTCTGGCATGGGCAAATATGGCCCCGAAACGTGTGAGTTTTGATTTACAATATTTTGATATTCAAACGATTACTACTCGAGATTTTGGTCGGTTCTCATCGATCCCGTTATGTTTCCCAGGAAGGTCTATTAAATGCTAATGCACACGAGAAATTTTAGAATTTTGTCATAGTTCTGGCATGGGCAAATATGGCCCCGAAACGTGTGAGTTTTGATTTACAATATTTTGATATTCAAACGATTACTAATCGAGATTTGATCGTAATCGCTGATAGTAATCGTTTGAATAGCAAAAACACTAAAAATCAAAACTCACAAGTTTGGGGGCCATATTTGCCCATGCCAGAACTATGACAAAATTCTAAAATTTCTCGTGTGCATTGGCATTTAATAGACCTTCTTGGGAAACATAAAGGAATCGATGAGAACCGGCAAAATCTCGATTAGTAATCGTTTGAATATCAAAATATTGTAAATCAAAACTCACACGTTTCGGGGTCATATTTGCTCATGCCAGAACTATGACAAAATTCTGAAATTCCTCGTGTGCATTGGCATTTAATAGATCTTCCTGGGAAACATAATGGGATCGATGAGAACCGGCCAAAATCTCGAGTAGTAATCGTTTGAATAGCAAAAACACTAAAAATCCTAACTTACAAGTTTCGGGGCCATATTTGCTCATGCCAGAACTATGACAAAATTCTAAAATTTCTCGTGTGCATTGGCATTTAATAGATCTTCCTGGGAAACATAACGGGATCGATGAGAACCGGCCAAAATCTCGAGTAGTAATCGTTTGAATAGCAAAAACACTAAAAATCCTAACTCACAAGTTTCGGGGCCATATTTGCTCATGCCAGAACTATGACAAAATTCTAAAATTTCTCGTGTGCATTGGCATTTAATAGACCTTCCTGGGAAACATAACGGGATCGATGAGAACCGGCCAAAATCTCGATTAGTAATCGTTTGAATATTAAAATATTGTAAATCAAAACTCACACGTTTCGGGGCCATATTTGTCCATGCCAGAACTATGACAAAATTCTGAAATTCCTCGTGTGCATTGGCATTTAATAGATCTTCCTGGGAAACATAACGGGATCGATGAGAACCGGCCAAAATCTCGATTAGTAATCGTTTGAATATTAAAATATTGTAAATCAAAACTCACACGTTTCGGGGCCATATTTGTCCATGCCAGAACTATGACAAAATTCTGAAATTTCTCGTGTGCATTGGCATTTAATAGATCTTCCTGAGAAACATAACGGGATTGATGAGAACCGGCCAAAATCTCGATTAGTAATCGTTTGAATATCAAAATATTGTAAATCAAAACTCACACGTTTCGGGGCCATATTTGCCCATGTCAGAACTATGACAAAATTCTGAAATTCCTCGTGTGCATTGGCATTTAATAGATCTTCCTGGGAAACATAACGGGATCGATGAGAACCGGCCAAAATCTCGATTAGTAATCGTTTGAATATCAAAATATTGTAAATCAAAACTCACACGTTTCGGGGCCATATTTGCCCATGCCAGAACTATGACAAAATTCTGAAATTTCTCGTGTGCATTGGCATTTAATAGACCTTCCTGGGAAACATAACGGGATCTATGAGAACCGGCCAAAATCTCGATTAGTAATCGTTTGAATATTAAAATATTGTAGATCAAAACTCACACGTTTCGGGGCCATATTTGTCCATGCCAGAACTATGACAAAATTCTGAAATTCCTCGTGTGCATTGGCATTTAATAGATCTTCCTGGGAAACATAACGGGATTGATGAGAACCGGCCAAAATCTCGATTAGTAATCGTTTGAATATCAAAATATTGTAAATCAAAACTCACACGTTTCGGGGCCATATTTGCCCATGTCAGAACTATGACAAAATTCTGAAATTCCTCGTGTGCATTGGCATTTAATAGATCTTCCTGGGAAACATAACGGGATCGATGAGAACCGGCCAAAATCTCGATTAGTAATCGTTTGAATATCAAAATATTGTAAATCAAAACTCACACGTTTCGGGGCCATATTTGCCCATGTCAGAACTATGACAAAATTCTAAAATTTCTCGTGTGCATTGGCATTTAATAGATCTTCCTGGGAAACATAACGGGATCGATGAGAACCGGCCAAAATCTCGAGTAGTAATCGTTTGAATAGCAAAAACACTAAAAATCCTAACTCACAAGTTTCGGGGCCATATTTGCTCATGCCAGAACTATGACAAAATTCTAAAATTTCTCGTGTGCATTGGCATTTAATAGACCTTCCTGGGAAACATAACGGGATCGATGAGAACCGGCCAAAATCTCGATTAGTAATCGTTTGAATATTAAAATATTGTAAATCAAAACTCACACGTTTCGGGGCCATATTTGTCCATGCCAGAACTATGACAAAATTCTGAAATTCCTCGTGTGCATTGGCATTTAATAGATCTTCCTGGGAAACATAACGGGATCGATGAGAACCGGCCAAAATCTCGATTAGTAATCGTTTGAATATTAAAATATTGTAAATCAAAACTCACACGTTTCGGGGCCATATTTGTCCATGCCAGAACTATGAAAAAATTCTAAAATTTCTCGTGTGCATTGGCATTTAATAGATTTTCCTAGGAAACATAACGGGATCTATGAGAACCGGCCAAAATCTCGAGTAGTAATCGTTTGAATATCAAAATATTGTAAATCAAAACTCACATGTTTCGGGGCCATATTTGCCCATGCCAGAACTATGACAAAATTCTAAAATTTCTCGTGTGCATTAGCATTTAATAGACCTTCCTGGGAAACATAACGGGATCGATGAGAACCGGCCAAAATCTCGATTAGTAATCGTTTGAATATTAAAATATTGTAAATCAAAACTCACACGTTTCGGGGCCATATTTGTCCATGCCAGAACTATGACAAAATTCTGAAATTCCTCGTGTGCATTGGCATTTAATAGATCTTCCTGGGAAACATAACGGGATCGATGAGAACCGGCCAAAATCTCGATTAGTAATCGTTTGAATATTAAAATATTGTAAATCAAAACTCACACGTTTCGGGGCCATATTTGTCCATGCCAGAACTATGACAAAATTCTGAAATTTCTCGTGTGCATTGGCATTTAATAGATCTTCCTGAGAAACATAACGGGATTGATGAGAACCGGCCAAAATCTCGATTAGTAATCGTTTGAATATCAAAATATTGTAAATCAAAACTCACACGTTTCGGGGCCATATTTGCCCATGTCAGAACTATGACAAAATTCTGAAATTCCTCGTGTGCATTGGCATTTAATAGATCTTCCTGGGAAACATAACGGGATCGATGAGAACCGGCCAAAATCTCGATTAGTAATCGTTTGAATATCAAAATATTGTAAATCAAAACTCACACGTTTCGGGGCCATATTTGCCCATGCCAGAACTATGACAAAATTCTGAAATTTCTCGTGTGCATTGGCATTTAATAGACCTTCCTGGGAAACATAACGGGATCTATGAGAACCGGCCAAAATCTCGAGTAGTAATCGTTTGAATATCAAAATATTGTAGATCAAAACTCACACGTTTCGGGGCCATATTTGTCCATGCCAGAACTATGACAAAATTCTGAAATTCCTCGTGTGCATTGGCATTTAATAGATCTTCCTGGGAAACATAACGGGATCGATGAGAACCGGCCAAAATCTCGATTAGTAATCGTTTGAATATTAAAATATTGTAAATCAAAACTCACACGTTTCGGGGCCATATTTGCCCATGCCAGAACTATGACAAAATTCTGAAATTTCTCGTGTGCATTGCCATTTAATAGATCTTCCTGGGAAACATAACGGGATCGATGAGAACCGGCCAAAATCTCGAGTAGTAATCGTTTGAATATCAAAATATTGTAAATTACAACTCACACGTTTCGGGGCCATATTTGCCCATGCCAGAACTATGACAAAATTCTAAAATTTCTCGTGTGCATTAGCATTTAATAGACCTTCCTGGGAAACATAACGGGATCGATGAGAACCGGCCAAAATCTCGAGTAGTAATCGTTTGAATAGCAAAACCACTAAAAATCCTAACTCACAAGTTTCGGGGCCATATTTGCTAATGCCAGAACTATGACAAAATTTTAAAATTTCTCGTGTGCATTGGCATTTAATAGACCTTCCTGGGAAACATAGCGGGATCGATGAGAACCGGCCAAAATCCCGATTAGTAATCGTTTGAATATCAAAATATTGTAAATTACAACTCACACGTTTCGGGGCCATATTTGCCTATGCCAGAACTATGACAAAATTCTGAAATTTCTCGTGTGCATTGGCATTTAATAGATCTTCCTGGGAAACATAACGGGATCGATGAGAACCAGCCAAAATCTCGAGTAGTAATCGTTTGAATAGCAAAAACACTAAAAATCAAAACTCACAAGTTTCGGGGCCATATTTGCCCATGCCAGAACTATGACAAAATTCTAAAATTTCTCGTGTGCATTGGCATTTAATAGACCTTCCTGGGAAACATAACGGGATCGATGAGAACCGGCCAAAATCTCGATTAGTAATCGTTTGAATATCAAAATATTGTAAATCAAAACTCACACTTTTCGGGGCCATATTTGCCCATGCCAGAACTATGACAAAATTCTGAAATTCCTCGTGTGCATTGGCATTTAATAGATCTTCCTGGTAAACATAACGGGATCGATGAGAACCGGCCAAAATCTCGATTAGTAATCGTCTGAATAGCAATATATTGTAAATCACAACTCACACGTTTCGGGGCCATATTTGCCCATGCTTTACATGCGATGTAACTTAAAAGCATAATGAGATTAATGACCAATTCGCTAAATTTTGACTTGTATATCTATGAAATCTAGAAAATTCAGCAAACTTTAATTTAACTTTAATTTTATATTTACGATGTATAATGTTTTACATCATATTATTAATTGTTAAATAATTTATGGCATTTTAATCGTACTGGTAGGATAAATTAGTTATATATTAAATTAAATTTTATAATATTATAATATATTATAATATTAAATTTTATGTAATAAAATTATAAAATATGTAAACTTTTGTGTGGTATATTTGGAATTATTTTAAAAATTTATTTACGCCTAAATGTTTTCTTTTTCTGTATTTAATCACTAATACACATACACAATTTTTACTTAGGATTTTTTTAGGAAATATTTCACACCAGTGGCTTCCACTATTTATGCTCACTTTTAATAACAAACAAAAAGTAGAAAATGTGTATAATATCAAGGCAATACTTAGCATGAGAGTATAATAGAGCCATTGATAAAAATAACGGATTAATGCCGCAGTGCAAAAAATGTCAAGGTTTTAATCATACGCAGAAATAACGCCAAAGAGAGGCTAAAATGTGTCAATTGCAATAAGTCACATCCCGCAAACTACCGGGGATGTGAAATAGCTAAGGAGCTACAAAAAATAAGAAATAAAACGCGAAAACAAAATCCAGGAATATCGGTAAAAATTATCAAACTTCCACCAAAGAGGAACCTAAGCCACATGCTAGTAAAACGGGAGAACCAAAATCAAAACTGTGCGAGTAGTCATGACAAAACTAGTTATTTCCAAAAGACACTAAGAGGCATGGAAGCTCTTAACATTCGTCTAGCTAAACAAGAGAAATGCCTTCAAGCTCAAACCAACAGGTTAGATAAGCAAGACTGAAATGAAATTCATGCTCTATTAAAATGATGCAAACAACAAGAAATAAAACATTAAGAATAGTAACCTGGAATACGAATGGGCTAATGCAACATATTGCAGAATTAGAAATTTACCTAAATACAGAAAAAATAAATATATTTTACTTAATAAACACATTAAAACACTTGTTTATTATTTCGCACAAAACTTTTTTTTTTTCAAAAATGTTTAAAAAATTACTCGATTATTTTCGACTTGTTACGTCATCATCAGGAGTATCTATTCGTATCCTGACGATGACCTAACAAGTCGAAATTAATCGAGTAATTTTTTAAACATTTTGAAAAAAAAAAAAAAATTTTGTTCGAAATAATAAACAAGTGTTTTAATTTGTTTATTAAGTGTTAATGTGTTTCGCCAAGTACCAACCTTAAAAGTATCAACTTCATATCTTAAAATATATGGATTCAATTGTTACCACGCCATTCATCCAGCAGGAAGGGCAAAAGGAGGAACGTCGGTGGTTATAAAAGAAAACATTAAACACTTTATAGATCTTAAAATTCAAGAGGAATTTATGCAAGTAGTCACCTTAAAAGTATTTATAAATAACAACAAAGAATATAGTGTATCGTAATATAATTTATAATTTAATTAAGGAAGCTTATTGCACATTATTTAAATCACTTGGATCAAGTTTCATAATCGGAGGTGATTTTAATGCAAAACACCTACTAAGGATCAAGAGTAACCTCTAAAAAAGGAAGAGAGCTGTTTGCAGCAGGAAGACTATGCAATTGCGATTTTCATTCCGGAGATTAACCAACTTATTAGCTTACGGATAGAAACAAAATACTCGATATCATTGAGTTCTTTATCATCAATGGTATAGACGAAAACTATATATACCTAGAAAGTAACGAGGGGATTATGTCGGATCACACGCCTGTTATTATGACAATCAGTGCAACAATTGTTAAAAAAACGAGTCCACCTTCGCTAACGAACAAAAAACCTGCTGGGAGAAATTACAGAAACTTGTTGAGGCTAATATTGATATTCAGGTGCCAATTAAAAACCCAATACAGCTAGAAGAAGAGCTAGAACAACTCAACAACAGTATACAAGAAACGGCGTGGAGTAGTACCCCTCAAGTTCAAAGGAAATGCCTCGAAATGATATTTATCCTCTAGAAGTTAGGGAACTGGCCAAGAAGGCCTGGCAACGAAGTCGAGCGCCAGAATATAAAACAACTCTAAATTGTTTATCCAATAAACTAAAGTTGCTAATTAAAGCAATCATAAACGAATCCATTAATAGATACTTGAGTGGCCTTACTGGTAAAAAAGATGCCGAGTACTCCCTTTGGAAAGCGACAAAAAGTTTAAACCGACCTAAACTACAAATTCCAACAGTAAAAAATGCAGATTGCACATGGGCTATAAGTGCAAAGCAAAAAGCTTCGTTGTTTGCAACCCAGCTCGAGAACACGTTCCAGCCTCTACCTAGACAAACTGCAGAGGAAAACATACCACCAGTATATAAAATGGATAACTGCAATATATCTCCTATCACATTACAAGAATTAAAGAAGGAAATCAATCTTAACCTAAATACAAAGAAATCTCCAGGATATGACTTAATTACAGGACAAATAGTAAAAGCTCTTCCTGTAAAGGAAGTAATTATGATAAATAAACCAAACAAATCACTTAATGACAAAAATTCGTATAGGCGGATTTCCTTACTTCCAATCATTTCAAAATTATTCGAGAAACTACTCCTAAAGAGACTTAAACCAATAATAGCAGAAATAAATCTTATTCCTCCACATTAATTTGGCTTCAGAGAAAACCATTCAACAATAGAACAAGTACACCGAATTACAAACACAATTGAAGACGTACTTGAAAAAAAAAAGTATGTTCAAGCATCTTCTTGGATATAGCACGGGCCTTTGACAGAGTATAGCATAAAGGTTTGGAATATAAATTACAAAGAGACTTACCAAAGCAGTTTTATGAAATTCTAAAATCTTACATTTCTAACCGACACTTTCGAGTTAAATTAGATGGCGAAAATATCAGCAGGGGTACCACAAGGCAGCGTTCTGGGACCAACGTTATATGTTCTATACACCTCGGACCTGCGAACAATAGAGGAGACTAACATAGCGACGTTTGCGGATGATACGGCCATCTTAGCAGTTGCTAACTTCATAGAAGAATCTACAAGCAAATTGCAAAGAGCTACTAATATTGTCAGTACCTGGACCAAGATATGGCGAATAAAACTTAATGAAACAAAATCTGTTCAAGTAAACTTTACCAATAAGAAGGTCAACTGGATACCAGTAGAACTGAACTTCCAGCAAACTCCCTATGCAAACACGGCAAAATATCTAGACATGACTCTAGACGCGAAATTAAAATGGAAAGATCATGTGAAAAAGAAAAAAGAAGAGTTAAACATCAAATACAGAAAGGTGGATTGGCTCTTAGGAAGAAATTCTGAATACATAATAAATTACTACTATACCGACAAATCCTAAAACCTGTGTGGACTTACGGTATTCAGCTCTGGGGCTGTACAAAGAAAACCAATGTTAATATCATCCAGTTATTCCAAAGCAAAGAAAGGTCTTCGTAGAATAATTAATGCACCGTGGTAAATAAGAAATGACAACCTCCATAGAGATCTGAAGATAGATTTCGTCAGTAAAGAAATAAGCAAACACGCGAGAAAACACATGCAACGTATTAGTCTACACCAAAATGCTGAGTTACGTCGCATGTTGGATGATTCAAACCCAGGAAGACGGCTGGGTAGGAAGAAACCGCATGATCTTCAAGATCCAATCAGGATCGGCTAAAAATATAAAAAAATTGTAAAGGGGACTAGCCAAAGGGCTACAACCCTCCAAACAAGAATATAAATTATGAAAGATAAATTACTAGATGATTTGTAAATCAGTTGTAATAGATAAATTTTTAAAAAAATTTAAAAAAAAAATTGTATATTTTAAATTTTGGTAGTCCATTTCTGATGATCTCAAAAAGTATACAATTGAGGAAGAAATATTTGGAGAAATATTTTACCAATTTCTTTTCAACCTTTGAACAATTTAAAGAAAGGACTTTCAATATTTTGCAATATTACTTTATATATAAAAATAATAATTGAATTAGCACAACAATTGTATTTGGCGAGCGTGCATTTTATTAAGCTACAAATTACGAGATTACACTGTGGTTGTTTAAAGTTAAACGAACGCATGCAAATAAGCAACATAGATTTCATTGCGGCCTCAGTCAAACTTCCGGTTGTATTACTCAATCAAGTGGCAACATACTTTATTCCACAGATGCTGTACCAATCAAATTCCCGGCGTATTTTTAAAATTACTGTTCGAAGAAACCACATTTCTTCGATGATTAACGCATATTTCCTAATGTAAATTGAATAAACATTAATTAATTATAGTGAATTAATTTGTTAATTCACTAGGGAAATCTGAGCAAACTAACGGTAAAGGATAGAATGAATAATAATAATGTAAACCAAAAAGGCTACGATCGATTGACTTTCAAGCCAGCATCATCAAATTAGACGGAGCACCCAGTACAGAAATTGATTTAGTAATCAAAATCGAAAGAAGATTGAAACGCCCAGGAACGACCAATAGTTAACAATACCTACCACAAGGGCCAAACGACGAAAACTATTTGCGAGACACTACGTATCATGGGTAAATAGTGTAGAAAATATACTAGCGGATTAAGAAATAGTAAACGAAAAACCGTTATCTCGCGAAATCCTTCAAAGTAATAGCCAGAAAATCAGATGAACTGCAGACTCAGCGCTTATATAGTACAACATCTTGGAGTGAAATTAACAACTATCTGTTAATTCATTATGCAGACAAAAGAGACCAACGTACGCTCAAACACTAGCTTAGTAGATCAACCCAAGAAAGTAGAAGCATAGACGAATTCTATGCAAACGTAAATCACCAATTTATAATAAATAAAGTGAAAATGGAAAATTATAACGAGATGTATAGAAACCGAGAGATCAGCTGATGTGCTAGAATGCTCAACATTCAAAGATCGGCGGCCTAGCTGAAGCGTATTCATCATGGCTGGAAATCCAAAATCTCAACTTCCAAAACCTATCAATAACAGGAATTTCATCACACGGTCACAATTCCTATTAACCAAAATTTTTCAAACAACAAGCTTCAGCAAGATACGCCACTACCAAGATTATCCCGACTGCAAGGCAGTATGGGATATGGTAAAAATCAAAAACAACAAGACATTGGAGTACAAGGGAGGTCATAACATCCAAAGCCACTAACACCGATGGATGTGGATGAATCAATAAAAACTAAAAAAGTCATTCACATCAATCACACTTTAAATTTTAACCATCAAACAACACTTAAACGCGATCGTTCCGTCCAAAACATTCCGCGAATGAACCAGATCATTTATCATCTCGAAGCCGAAAAACAAGAATAGTACAATCAGGTAATCGCGGAAAATTCGAGCATTTACACGTATGATGAGGAATAAAAAAATGACAACATACTCTGAATCATTACTAATTGCGTTCACAGCAGGGTGTCGATTTCATCCCAAACGAGTTAAGCGAACTAAGTTTAATATGCGCATGGATGTCACATGTCATTGTTTGGTTTATTTACATTAACCATTGTAAACGCCATATTTTTGTATTGTTTATGCAAGACAGTGTTAGTATATTATTGTAAAGGGTGGTTAAATTTTAAGGGCCGACGTTGAATGTGAACCACACCTAAACATCAAGTTCTTTTATGCATTTAATTTGACATTTCTCAATTTCAGACTAACTCAATTTGAACCATGGAAAGATACACAATCGAGCAACGCGTTAAAGTTATTCAGGCATATTATGAAAATGGGCGTTCAAATGAAAATGCATATCGTGCACTTCGTGATTTTTTCGGTCAATTTAATCGTCCAAATGTGCGTACAATCGGAAAAATTGTGCAAAAATTTGAGCAAACCGGGTCTGTAGGAGATTTTAAAACACCAGTGCATGTTCGTACAGCTCGTACAGCAGAAAATATTGCTGCTGTTCGCGATAGTGTGGCTGAAGAGCCGTCCACCTCAACTCGTCAATGGTCAGAATGGTGGCAAGAAATGGCAACAGTGGATGATCAATTTTCGAAGAAAATCATCTTCAGTGATGAGGCACATTTTCACCTCAGTGGATTCGTCAATAAGCAGAATTGCCGCATTTGGGCGAATCATAATCCAAGAGTGATTGTCGAAAAACCAATGCACCCACAAAGAGTGACTGTTTGGTGCGGTTTATGGGCTGACGGCATCATCGGGCCGAATTTTTTACAAAATGAGGCCGGTCAGGCAGTTACTGTGAATGGAGTTCGCTATCGTGAGATGATAACGAACTTTTTATGGCCCGAATTGGAAGATATGGATGTGGACGATATATGGTTTCAACAGGACGGTGCCACTTGCCACACAGCTAACGAAACAATGGCTCTTTTGCGCGACAAATTCAATGGCCGTGTTATCTCACGTAGTGGCGATGTCAATTGGCCGCCAAGATCATGTGATTTGACACCGTTGGACTTCTTTCTTTGGGGTTATTTGAAAGAAAAGGTGTACGTCGATAAGCCAGCAACAATTCAAGAGCTAAAGGATGAGATAATTCGGCACATTAACGGCATAGAACCTCAATTATGCCTAAGCGTCATCGAAAATTTGGACCATCGGGTGGAGGTGTGCCGCCGAAGTCGCGGCGGCCATTTGGCCGATATTTTGTTCCATACATAATTGAACCATACCATATTGTCATAATAAAAATAATTGGCAATAATTTCCTAAATAATATGTGTTTTATTCAAAATCAACATCGGCCCTTAAAATTTAACCACCCTTTATATTCTCCATTGTGTACGTATACGATTTTTTTCTTCACTCATTTTAAATAGGAATAAAGTGGGATAAACGCTCATATCCCATGAATACTAATGGGAAAAATCGAAATCCAGGTTCCACAGAACTAAGAGGGTCAACGGAGTTCAAAAAGAATAACCCTAGACTGAATGAGAGGAGCTTGTGATACATGGCCACTGAGTTAGCTGAGGGATAACTTAAATTTGTTTTCAATCTCAATCCCACGTTCAATTTCAATTTTATTTTCATTACCAATTTAACTATTAGAAATAAAAAACTAGTACAACAAAATTCAGAAGGTAAAATAAATGAACCATTGGATCCAATAGATCACGTGACTGATTATAAACTACAATAAAATATTTAACTTCTATTTTAAAAAATAAAAACACAATACATATTCTTAATTAACTACACTTGAGTGTTTTATAGTTGAATAAAATGGTCAATATTTATCGACTCTTTATGGTTTTTGAAAAACTAGAAAAGTTCCTACACCTTCGAATGTCTAATGGTAAATTGTTAAAATTTGCAACGATATTAAACAAGTTTTTCCATACTTCTAATCTAAACTTGGACAAGCGGACAACCGGACAAGTGGTGCAGTGGTTAAAGCTTCGGCACTTGAACCGGGAGGTGCTGGGTTCGAATCCCATCCTCTGATGCAAATCGAATTTTCATCATCGATTACGATCGGTGATGCTAATAAATACAACTAAGACCCTCTGATGGAGTGCAGAAATCCGTATCACGCGCCGACCCATCTTCCATGTCAATGTACAGGTTGACATGGAGCTTGCAATGTGCAGGTGGTATACTGTAGTTGTGTGAGTAGGTGAAAGTAGGTGGGTTAATGATGTGGAGTGAATGAGTGGTATCACAATGGGCCTAAAAATTGGCCTAAGTGTGCAGTAAGCAACCACTGAAACCTAATCTAAACTTTGAAATATGCTTTAAAAATATATGATTCAATCTAAGATTATAACCTGCATGAGTAACAAAATTATTGCCACTTTTAACATAAAATATTCTTAGAACCTTGAAAACGTATATATGACGATCTATATTTGATCAATATTCCTAGATATTAAATATCAATTTGAATTACAGTTTCAATTTCAATTTCAATTTCAATCCCATTGAGCTATTTTTTTAGCTCCTGCCTTTGGACGCTAACAAGGACACTACACTTCTCTGAAATTACCCACTGGTAACAACCAAGCAAGGATCAGGACGAATTATCAACGGAACATTCAAACTTGTTGACATCATCAACTTAATCAGCTACGAGGTCATAACTAACATGATTTCTCCTGAAAACAATGGAAGACCGGGAAAACATCCTTAAACCTCAACTAATTCATCAGGTTAAACAAATCAGTTAATTAATTTTCGAACTAGAAAGTCAAGAAACACGAGCCAGACGACCAGTTGACTGGATCGGGACAGCAAGGAAATGGTTAGTAGGATCACCAGTACGCCCATTTTGGTACATATGCGCCGCACCATTCGCAATGTTATGATTTTAGGCTAATAATTTTATATTTTATAAATTAACAAATTTTATATTTTACAAAAAAAATGTGTAAAACGTTAACGCGTAACGTTTTACACATTTTTTTGTAATAAAATGTCACGTAATAAACAAATTCACTTTCTTTAAAAATTAGCATTTTTCTTTTGTCAAATTCCCCATCTCAATACCATGCGAAAATGTCACAAAATAAGAATGGAAGCACCAAAAATTTGAACCGATTCCACCCGGTTCGATAAATGTTGATACCTATGATCACAAAACACACATACCTACTAGTAAAACAAATGACAACACACTTATTCAAAATTTTGTATTATACTTCTTGTACGTCTACACAAACTTGTGGTTTCGTCTCTCAATTTTCGCATGAAATAGGGAAACAGGTGCTACAGACTGAAATCAAATTGTCAACAGACAAAACAAAATCATTGAGAACAATAACGAAACATATCAAATCAATACCGCGGCTCAATGCATGATTTTCTTAGAGAATACAACGAAATTGTCCACTCACTACACGAAGACTCAGATGAGAGAAGCCAACAAAGACTATAGTAAACCTAGCCTAGCAATTATCTAAGAAGAAATTAAAGAAGTTTTCAGTGCTGCACAAATAGCTAAGGATAATATAATTAACACGAACCTACTAGAAAAAGCAGAAACTGAAAGTTTAGCAGCGGAGATCGAAACCATGGAATGGTAACACAAATAAAATAGAAGCTATAGAATGTGTAACGCCTACGATACTTGTAAAAGGTTCAACAACATTATTTGTGATATCAATTCCAAAATCAAGTAGACAAGATTTTAGCCAACCATCAGGAAGAACAAACAATTATATTTGGAATTTAAAAAACTTCTCCTAAACCAATATGATTTATTTAGAATCAACTAGAAATGCCACCCTTTTCATGAAACTATTATCTGTGAGAAAAAATTTCTAGAATAAATAATGATTGATCACTGTATCAGTCAATTCATGCTTGGTATACACACAAAATGCAAAAACCAAATAGTTCTAAATAGAAAAGTACCAATAATATTAACAGATACCTCGAATGAAACGTCCTGAAACAATCAACAATGATACGACAGAAATCAATAACACAACACTCACAAACAAAGAAATCCGAACATCCCAGGTCTTACCATCAGTACTTAAATCGCCTACAACGGAAAAAATAATTCAATTAGAGTCACCTCCATCACTGCATTTAAATAGCACCGAGCAAATACAGAGATGGACTAATACACTGCTCGTCAAAAAATTCCGGACACTTGACTTATTAATGCATGGCAACGCCAGAACCCAGATTTCGTTGTCAATAATTATTTGGATGAGGTGGGAATTGATCGAATTGTTTGGCCCGCTCGCAGCCCTGATCTACATCTCATTGAGCATACGTACGGGATAGGGCGTCGTTTAAGGCAAAGGGAAGTCGTTCCAGAAACCTTAGATCATCTTCAATCAGCTCTGCAGGCAGTTTGGGAAATGATATCTCAGGAGTACATTGCAAACTTACTGCATCGTATGCTTAAACAAATGCTAGATGTGATCAGAATTCGTGAAGGAAATATTCGATATTAGAGTACCGAGTGCTTAGATTGATTATTAATTTTTTTAACAATAAACACATTTTTTAAATCACTTGTTTTTGTTTCGTAAAAAAATTTCAAAAAGTTAGTAAAATCACTCAATCGATTTCAACTTGTTAGGTCATCATCAGGAGGATCATCAGGAAAATTAACCTGAATCGCCCAAACCTTCTGTTGTTTATACGGAAAAATTATTAATAAGGGAAATAGCAAGTAATCACTTAGTGATTAGTTTTATTATTAAGAGCGTGAGAATAGAACAGGGCGGAATCCGGAATTGGTGAGAACCGGGTTTCTCTCTGTTCATTAAGAATATTTTGGTTAAGAAATATGGATTTTCGAATTTCGTAAGCAAGACAAAATCTTCAAAAATTTAAGATAATCAAAGATCTGGGAGTTACTTTTGTGGAAAGTATGAGGTCTACAAAGCACGTGAATCACTATGCAGCTAAATCCAACTATCTGCTTGGCTTTATTGAACGTTGGACGAGAGATATTTATGATCTGTGAACAATTAAGGTCCAATACTATGCAATTATGAGATTCGAACTTGAATATGAGGTAACTGTTTGGTGTCCTTTTTATACTGAACGCTTCAAGACTTAAATAAATGCAGAAACAATTAACTCGTTACTCCACTTGGAAAAACGACTGGGAGTCATGTCATCTCCTGTTGGAAACCTGTTGTGCTAAATCATATTTTACCTCGCATGAAAAGTTCCCGGTCTGACACAACGATGGTGCCACAAGTTTAAAACGCATATTTTTAAATTTTACCAATCATCAAATGGCACCTGTTTTTCATGACATTTCAATCATTAAGTTTACAAGTTACAGTTGATTTAGTTTATGCGACTGTTTTTTTATGGGAATAATACCGTTCAAGCAAGGCAGTGGCTTAATTAATGTTATCCGGACTCTGCACCAGAAGAATCAACCATCATTGACTGGTATGCTGAATTTAAACGTGGCCGTATAACCACCGATGATGCACTACGCTCTGGAAAAATTCCACGAAATTGTTTTGAAAGACCGTAAAGTGAAGTTGCGTGAGATAGCTGTCATTGTAAAGAAGTCACTGGAAGAATGTGTTGGTCATATTTTTCACGAACATTTGTCTACGAGAAAGCTGTGTTCAAAGTGGGTACCGCATTTGCTCACAATGGATCGAAAACACCAATGCGTTAATGCTTCCGCATCCACCGCATTCGCCAGATTAAAAAAAAGCTCCGGGGAAAGAGATTTGGCTCCAATGAAGAAGTAATTGCTGAAACTGATGCTTATTTTGAAGACAAAGATAAATCGTTCTGCAAAAAAGTATAGAAATGTTAGAGAGGCGTTGAACTGATTGTATCGCTCCAGAAGGAAATTATGTTGATGAATAAAATTTATTTTTTTCCAGAAAATTGTGTTTTCTTTGTTAAAGCGGGAACTTGTCAGGCGGTATGTTAAATGCACCTAGCAATAATTTATGTCACCATGAATTCGTTCATCTGGAGATACATACAACTAACTATGATGACATCGAATACAATTCAATATTAACAATGTCCAAAAGTTTCAACCAAACTGACTACCGAACCCTACCGTTAACAGCTATTTTAATTTGGTTTTCGTAAATTAATTTTTTCTATGAGTTTCCTTTTGATTGTGACCAGATATTTATCACTTCTCGCTTCATCAGCTCCCACACATTCTCGATAGGGTTCATGTCTGGGCTATTACCTGGCCATTCCGAAAGAGTTATATTTTGTTCCCGCAAATAAGTTTTTATAGAGCATGCTGTGTGGCAGGGAGCTTCTTGCACACAAATAGGAGGTTCCCCGTTTGGGAACCATTCTCTGATCTGCCGCAGCAACTGATGTTGCAAGACTTCCTTATACTGGACTTATCTGTTAACTGCAACTGTTAACTTAGGCCTCCTGGCGGGTCGACACATCTTGAAACCCAAATCTTTTAATTTTCTGCGTATTGTGCGCTCAGGAGCTATACATTGGCATCTGCCAGTTGCGATTTTATCTTTTTTGTGGTAGCAAATGTGTCTGCTGGACCAATTTTCGTTAGGCATTTATCTGCTTTTGGAGTAAAAATGGGCTTTTTTCTGCATCTTTCCTTTTTTGAGCCCAATTCGTCCCCTAATTCAACTTGTGCCTTTATTCGGCGCACTTTCAGACACTTTCAATCTCCAAGATATTTCGCAGTTAGAAAAGATTTTGTAGTTAATGAGGGCATCACTTCAGCTTTTATGCGTGGTGAAAGGTCTCCGTTTTTTACCCATGATTAAAAAATGACACTCGATAATTTTTGGTTGTCAAAGGTGCCGCACACAAACTAAACACAATCTTGTAGTTCAATCCTTCGAAATTATAAATCACAAAAAGACAAAAACGATAAAAATCACAAAATAACTTTTGCACTTGTATCACGCGAGAATACAACTGAAACAAAGCAAGATATCAAAAGAGAATATAAAAAGACACGGTGCAATAAGTTTCCTAAATAGAAGTTAATTGCTATGTTCAAGGTTAAAAATCAAAATACTGCGTATAATGTAAGGAACACACATTACACATACATGTAATTATAAAAAAATCACGGTCCCTGACTTCGGACGTAAGCCTTGTCCTTCATATTTTCTTAGTTTTAAGCCTTCTATCAGGTCCTCGTGAGAAACTTGTACCTACTTCACCGTCTGTATGAAATTAAATACAGCATCAATACTAACAGTCTGTAACAGGAAACATTGATCTGTCGGAGGAGTTTCCAGAACTTTCATCTGTATGTTCTTTTTCAGTTCATCTTTTCTATCTTTAAGATTCGCTAGGACGATTTCGCCGCTAAATTGAAATTTTACTTTAGTTTTTTTGCTTAGGTATTGACAATTTTCAACTGCTTATGAATGGGTACAACAATAAGAACCTTACTCAAAAATCCATTAAACTGAGTGGAATAGCTAACTGGGAAGTAGGAGTACCACCTGGAGAATAAATTTCACATTGTTGTATACACATTGCTTTGAGGACTGGATGTTGCATTAAAGATATTGATACTGTCGGAGAAATCAGAGAAGAGAATATCATTGTCTAGGCTCTCGGGGTTTCATTATCCTGCCATTTCTTGGTGGTCGCTCAAGCCCTCTTGGTACCCCTTAGGACCACTACGTGCATTTACCACTCTCATATAAATATCAAATGACATAAAATACAGTTAATTGGTATCGATATGGTATTTAATCTGAATAAAACACAATTTATTTGCCATATGAGTATGCTAATGGAGTATAAATAGTTGAAAAATCTGTTGGAATTATTTTCGTAACATGGGAGGATATGTTATTGGTCATTAAACAATCAGATTTAATTTTTTTTTGTAATGTTATGTCGCACAAAAACAGAAAATTCCAAGCATTTTATGTTTTACATTCCTCGTCAACCGTTAAATCTTCTTAATGTAATCCTTTTATGTTCTACTATTTAAAAGCAAAGTAATTTTTACATTTTTACGTTTTTTTATATATTCATTAACTATTTTAATAAAAATAATAAATGATTTTTTTTGTTTATAGTTTCATTCTCGTTAGTTCTAAAAAGAAGACCTTTAAATGTTTTATTCCATTTATAATTTCCAAATCGTATTTATCCAACCAGATTAAAAAATAGAAAAAATGTCTGTCCAAAGAATGGTTGACACTGTATACCCGGAGTAAAGCAAAGCACACAAAAATGTAAATCCAATTAAAATTCTGCAAAAAAAAAATTTCAAAGGGATTTTCTATTAAATAAAATAAATTCCCAGGATAATTCGCTAATTTTTTATTTCTTTCGTTTTTTTATGCTTTGCTATGCTAGAGTCAGGTCCTTCGTTCGGTATCGAAAGAAAATGAAAAATAAAGATAATTGAAGTTTGTAACACAACGGAAAAAAAATAATATCAGGCGACCGACCTGAAGTGAAGACCAACAATAAAAAAATTTGATTGATTTGAATTTTTTGTGCGCTAAATTTCTATTTCTCCATTTCGTTTGGATTTATTAATTGGGCGGATTTTTCGTTGTGCTTCACGACGGAAGTTGATTATAAATTTAGATTTAAGTTTTCCGTTCGCAGTCGCAGCCAAATTAAATATATTTTTTGTATGTCCATAAATACACTGCTATATGTTATTCAACATCGTTTCTAATAATTTTTCTAATAATTTAAGATTGAAATTCTAAAAATTAGGCGTCATATACATTTTTAAGGATTGTCCTACATTTTTATATTTAGTGGGCGATATTGATGAGCTTTTTTAAAATTTGGATTAAGATTAGCTGTACCCCAATCTCTTAAATCGTAAAAGCAAAAAAATCATAAATTTATTTTTTTAATAAATAACAAACAACAAGGAAATAATCTAAATTAAATTTATTTAATTTCAAAAGATTAAATTTAATACGATCAAAATAAAATATTTTTTTATTTCATTGAATTAAAAATTAATATCGTTTTGTATCAGTAAACTGGGTACTCTCGTATTTGAGATTTAATTTTTTATGCTTAAATTTGTTTTTATTATTGCTATAAAATATAATATATAATCATAAATAAAAAATTTTGGATTTTGTTGAGGATTATTTTAATATGTCCTTTTAATTTTTTAGGATCAATTATTTTATTGCAATTCCGTAATCATTTTTTGTTGATGTTGTTTAAAATAAAAATTGTCATATAAAACTAGTAGAAGTTTTATGGTGACTAAGTATAAACAGTAATAAAGGGTGTTTTTTAGAGGTTGACAATCCTTTATTAAAATAGAACAAACAAAAACATTCATGGCTTATCTCGCTAATAACTCGCCGAATGTTGTGTTTCAAGTATTCAATCGTCTCTGGTTTATCGACGTAGATAAGTGACTTAACATATCCCAAAGAAAATAATCTAATGGAGTTAGATCACACGACCTCGGTGGCCAATTAACAGGCCCATTACGAATGTTTCTTTGAGTAAATTAATTGTATCCCGCGCTATGTCGCATGTGGCACCGTCCTGTTAGAACCACATATTAGCAAGATTTATGCCAGCAAATTGGGGTACAAAAAAGTTAGAAATTGTGTCTTTATACCGTTCATCGTTGACTGTCACATTCCGCCCATCATCGTCTCTGAAAACATATGGACCTGATTTTATCTGGATGTAATGGTGTTTCGATAAGGACTTGTGGATTAACTTCACGCCAAATCCGATAATTCTGTTTATTAACGTATCCATTCAACCAAAAAAGAGCGCCATCGCTGAACAAAATGTTGTTTGGAAAACCAACATTAATATCAATTTGTGCTTCAGCCCATTGGCCGAATTGGCGACGTGTGCGATGGTTGGATGACTTTAAATCCTGCTCAAGTTGAATTTTGGAATCTTCCATAAAGGCTTCCATAAAGTAGATGGACACATCTCCAGTTGCTGAGAACGACGTCGAATTGATTGATTTGGGTCTTCCTCAATGCTACGCTGTACAGCGTCTATCGGCTTGTTCGGTACGCACTGTTTGACGGCTTACTGGATGCATATTATCAGTTAGAGTATACGTGGTATGAAAACGATCAATAGTTGACCGAATTACCCGCTCTGATGGACGATTATGACGACTGTAAAATGGACGCAATGCACGATGACTTTAGCGAACAGAACCGTTGTTTTGATAAAAAATTTCAACAATTTCTAAACGTTGCTGTGGCGTGAGTCTATTCATTATGAAATGGCATCTCAAACTAAACCACCCTTTATTCTCTTTAACAACTTGAAAATATTTCAAAGACAAAGAATGTAAATTGGCGCGTAAACAATTTTTGCTCTTAAATCATCCATTTCGGTATCGTGAAACTATTGCTAAAAATTTTATTTTAATATTAAAATGTACGATTCAATTCTTTTCATGATTTCATTTATTCAACACTTTTCCCTATTATTAGTTAATCGAAATATATTGACAATTAAGATTTGTTTTATATAAAGGGTGGGCCACCTAACCTTTTGTTTTTGAACTAGCGGTTATTTTGAGTATGGTAAGGGTTATGTCACTTCTGATTTGACAGAAAGTTAGTTTTATCAACGAACAACGCTGGGAAATATTGAAACATTAATTCGAAAATTTTGACAACAAATATCATCTTTTCGGATGAGGCGCATTTCCATATTGGCGGCTATGTAAACAAGCAGAATTGTCGTACTTGGGGCACGGAGAACCCGCACGTGAACGTAAGAAGCCGATGCATCCTCAACGAGTGACTGTTTGGTGCGGATTTTGGTCCGGTGGCATCATTGGGCCATTTTACTTTGAAAATGTGCAAGGAGCCGCCGTTGTCAATAGTGAGAGCTACTGCGCCATGATAAACGATTTTTTGTTCCCGGCACTTGAAGAGAAGGACATAGGCAACAATTAGTTTCAACAAGACGGTGCTCCGTGCCAGACAGCACACGTTTCAATTGATCTTTTGCGCACTGTCTTCGAAGATCGAATTATCAGCCGAAACGCTGATGTGATTTGGCCTCCTCGGAGCTGTGATTTAACGCCATTGGACTATTATTTTTGGGGTGCCGTCAAAGATGAGTATTACGCCGATAAACCAGCAAAGATTGACGCTCTCAAGAACAATATTCGCATTGCCATTGAAGACATAATGCCGCGTACTATCGAAAATGTGATCAAAAATTGGAAGGACCGTATGGGGTACGTCAAGGCCAGCCGAGGCAGTCATATGAATGAAATAGTATTCCATAATTAATCGGAAGGTTTTTTCTTGGCAATGAAAAAATAAATTTGAAAAAATATTGAGAAATTTTTGTTTTATTGCATTTAAAAAAAAATTATTTGCCCAGGCAATAAATATTCACAATGGAAAATTTTCAACTGAAATCATTAAAACTAAAATAACAAACCAATTTATATTTCCGCGTACCGTATGATAAGCCGAAAATTATCAACACACTTAATAAAATTGGTTTAGTATTTTAATTTTAATAATGGCTTCATCTGAACATTTTTCATTTTGCATATTTTTCACAACAAAATAACATGTTTGAAAAAAGCTACTTTTTAACTTCACAACTGTTTATCTGCTTTGTTGGCATTTTTGCAGACTATTTATGTGGACCTCTTTTATCGAGATTTATCGGCTGTCATTTCTTTCAAAGGTGCATTCACATGAAGTGTCTTGTTTTTGGGGATTAATAAAATATTCAAGATTTACGGTGGAAAATTGCTATTAACGAGGATCCATTCTCTCCGCTAGGAAAAAGCTTATACCGGAAAATGTTATTTTGCCCTAATCTCTGGAAGTGGCTTCTTATTGGGCGAGATTGATAAAACACACAATATTTTGAGTGAAAATTTTCAATAAACATATTTGATATTTTTGTGTTAAAGCTTTAATTTTATTTATTTGTTAAGCTTTTTTTAATTTTCTTTAATATCTTTGTATTTATTATCCTGTTTATATTTTATTATGTAAATTATGAATTTATTTAATAAATATAATAATAATTTTTAATAAAATTTTCACTAATTTGCGTTTATAAAATATTAACAGTGCAAATCACCAACACTAAAATAATTCAATATGGCGGCTATTGGTATCTACTTGAATCCAATAAAAATAATGTTTCCGCCATGTTTTCCAATTGGAACCGTATACGTATACTTCTTGTTACGAACTTCACGGGTTCATAAATAGAAACTTCTAAATTTTTTTTTCTGTGTAAAAGTTTTCACTTTTACACTTTACAACTTGGTTTTTAGAGAATCATGGTACTGATAGTTGATAGTAGCAAATTTTTTCCAACAGCGTCATTTGAAAATATATGATATGATATGATATGATAGAGGCGTACAGGCCAGCCATAACGGCGATCCTAGGTGCGTTACCATAATCCTGAAATATCAACAATCAAATAACAAATTATATCTGAATGCGAATAATATTTCAGCATTATGCGGGCCCAGGCCCTGCCTGCATCCTTAACAGATAAGGTTAGTTAGGAAAGGATGTTAGTCACAGAAACAACTAGGGCGAACCGCAGCAAAGTCATTTTCTAACTACTTAAATATAAAGGGTGTTTTTTTAAGAGGTTGCCGATTTTTTTTTTGAATAAAACACATATAAAATTATGAAATGACCAAAATTTTTTTTTATTTGGTAGATAATTTTTTGGCATTTAACATTTAAACACAATTTCTGGCATATGGCTACCACGACTATTTTTCACAAATGTCATTCTGGAGGTCCAATTTTCCAGCACTTTTTCAAGCATTTGAGGGCGTATGTCAGCAATGACACGTTGAATATTGGTTTCCAAAGCGTCAATCGATTGAGGTTTATCCACATAAACCAATGACTTCACGTATCCCCACAAAAAGTAATCGAGTGGCGTCAAATCGCACGAACGCGGAGGCCAATTCACCGGACCATTTCTCGAAATAATGTTGTCGTTGAAAGTTTCTTTCAATAAGTCGATTGTTTCACGTGCTGTATGGCAAGTGGCACCATCTTGTTGAAACCACATTTCATTCATATCCATATCTTCAAGATTTGACAACAAAAACTCATTTAACATGGTTCTGTATCGATTTCCATTCACGGTAACGCGTCGTCCTTCCTCATTTTTAAAGAAATATGGACCGATGATCCCACCAGCCCATAGACCGCACCAAACAGTACATTTATCAGGATGCATTGGTAATTCTAGAACGGCGTGTGGATTATCTTTGCTCCAAATGCGACAATTTTGTTTGTTGACGTATCCATTTAACCAAAAATGCGCCTCATCACTGAAGAGAATTTTACGGTAAAAAAATGGATCTTCGTTCAATTGATTTAACGACCAATCACTGAATTCACGGCGCAAACGATGGTCGTGTGGCTTTAATTCTTGCACCAATTGAATTTTGTATGGCACCAAACCCAAATCTTTACGTAAAATTTTCCATAAAGTCGATGGACAAAGTCCAATTTGCTGAGCACGACGACGAATCGATAAATTGTCGTTTTCTTCGACACTGGCCTCAACGACAGCAATATTTTCTTCTGTACGAACTCTTCTCATTCTT
Organism: Nephrotoma guestfalica; assembly: GCA_963691935.1. Taxonomy (NCBI): domain Eukaryota; kingdom Metazoa; phylum Arthropoda; class Insecta; order Diptera; family Tipulidae; genus Nephrotoma; species Nephrotoma guestfalica. The sequence continues at coordinate 123,254,641 of OY829914.1, forward strand.
GTCGGTGGCTTGGCATCCAAAAGAGTGAATGTAGACCGAAATTTGGTAATTACGTTCTTTATGGTGGTCTCTGACGGACGATTATGTGCACCATAAAATTCACGAAGTGCTCTATAAACATTTTTAATTGAACACTGATTTTGAAAATAAATTTCCACGATTTGAAAACGTTGTTCTGGAGTTAACCTATTCATAATGATTTGCCAAACAATACTGAGTAGAAATGCCACTTTGAGCTGTCAAAACAACTGTCATAAAATAAAACGACATCTATCGGAAAAACAAACCTCCTAAAAAAACACCCGTTATTAGAAAGTTAGTCTCAATTAAATTCACACTCTAGATTAGAGTATGTTAGTTAATTAATGTAAGTTAGTTGTGTTTGAGGTAAAGGATACTTATATTCATCATATGTATTCGGCATCAGTATTACTAGACTGGTTAGGTTATTTAATTCACATCTATGGGTCATCTCATCACATACTGCTTGTAACCTTATTTTGCCCTATCTTCCCATCCAACACCATCTAACCGAGGGACTTCACGTTCGTAATGACACGGCAGTATTATCATACATATGATGACCTAAATATTCCGTCAATAATGTCAAAATACAAAAAAAATAATAAAAAAAAAATAAAAAAAAATTTAGATTCGGTATTGTCATTCAGCTACCTATATTTAAATTCATCCAACTAAAAGCAGGGTTAATTTATATCTAACATTCACACAACTTCACTAAAACATAACCTGAATTCAACCAGAAATATCGTCGAAAAACAACATTCCATAGCAAAAAGTCTTTGGATCGTTAACATATTTGATTGTATTGAGTTTATGCTCAAAGCATAAAGCCTTGATCAAGAATGTTGCAATCACAATCTTCCCTGACCTTCCGGTATGTAAAAAACAAAAAATAAATAAATTTTAAATAATAATAAAAATAAATTGAATTATATTTGCCGACAACTTTATTGTTTTAAATCAGGACTTTCGACAAAATTTCAATTTATAGAATTGTTTAAAGAAAGTGAAAATTATTAAAATAAGTTATGAAAATGTAATTAGATTTAAATAAAAACCCAAATGGATAACACAATCCAACATATTTCAGCTCAAATGATAAATTTCCCGTGGCAGAAAACTGTTTCCTCCTTTCATTAACATTTAATATATTTATCAATTTATATTATTCTACAAAAATTCATTTTTGTCACAATACGGTGGCAACCCATTTTGAGTATACAAATTTTCGCTTATTGGGTAAACTACAATTCGATCTGTTGTAATTTCAAATTTTGGTTTCTCGGGTACCAATATTTTATGTACTTAAGTACATACAAAGGGACTTCCCTTGAAATGTCAGTTTCTATGTATACGATTATAAATTACCGTTCACATTTAAGTAAATAGTTATAATAACAATAACAACAATAAATAATTAACCTTTATATAATTAGAATGAAAATTAGAATAAAAAGATACTTCTCTGATTGTATATGCGTTGAACATATTTTTCATAATAACTGTCTCAATTCACCTGTATTAACAGGTGAACTTCTAAAAAACAAAACTCACTCAAAAATAACACATCACTCTCACACTACACATTCCTAAACTGATTTGAATTAAAATATTAATAATAATTTATTTAAAGGAGAGACAAAAACACGTCTCCATCAGCGTCATTTGAAAATGAACTAAAATTTTTGGGAAACAAAAAGAAGATAATAGAGTTTATAAAAATAATTTTATTTGAAAGATACACTCTTCAAGATCACATTAAAAAAGAAACACAAACAAAAAACTCTTAAATTTATTTAAAAATATTTTTTGGTTAGTTGGTGCGATTTCATAAAAAACTAAAAGTAAAATAACTTTTGAACCAAAAACAATTGGATAACACATTGTTTGGCTGTTTTGGTTGAGAATGAGCTCCTTCACCACCCCGCTTCGCTGGATTCTCCACTTCCTCCGTGCCAGTTCACTATTTGAACTCTCCAGCTTTCCCTTAAAAATTAAATATTAATGTAATATCGAATACTAAAGTCAAAGGTGCTCAAATAATTATCATAACATTTATCTCTCTAGGGACTATAAGCTCGTTCAAAAATTGTATAGTAACAACAAACAAATATCTTCTGCATTTCCCAAGGTGCAGTTTCCAAATTTGTTTCATTCATTTCTGCTCTTAGGGTAAATAATATCATTGTACTCTTAATTAATACCAATAGCCAAAGGTTGCTAACACTATCAATTTATATACAATTCTGGCTGTATTGTTAAATTACTCTAGAGAGGCGACTAACAAATTGAAACAGTTTATCACTTCATATTTAACTATACAAAACTAGTTATTTTCAAATACAGCATAATTACAATATAACTCTGAAAGCAATTGGTGTGCATAGTATAGTGAAAACCTGCTATTGTTAAGTTTTTGTTTAACCGCATATGTTATGAAATCAATTATGCACTTGATTTGTAGCCAGTGGTTAGACTTACATACATATACATGGATAGAGATAAAAAACAACTTTTGTACAATAAAATAGGTTATCCTCTACAATCTACCTATTATTATTTCAACTAATCAATTTAAATTAATTCAGCTGTACAAAATTGAAATAAAATATTTATAAAAAAAAATCAAAACTCTTGGATAATAGTAATTTGCTCGATAAAACTTTTTTGTTATAAAACAACAAAAAAAAACTGTTTATAGTTCTGTAAATTACTTTTATATACCCATTTGAAAATTTTAGTTTATAAATTTTAATACAATTTTCTACTGTCTGTATAATTTTATGTTATATTTGTAGTCTATAATTTTCACTTAGAGAAGTACAAACAAAATTCATTAAAACTATTGTTGCAGTAAACTGTTTTATAAAAAATTGTTCGTAGGAGCATTATCCCCCTCCGGCAAATTATTTAGTCAAAACATAAACAAATTCGACGGAACTAAACCATATTTGGAGAAAAATAAAAATTGGGCTGAATGCCCTAAATGTAGTCGTTATAATCTTCATCAGTTTTCAGTAAAACATCCAAGACAAAGAAATACAATTATAAAATTATTCAAATTAAATTAATTAAATATTGCATTTGTTATTGCTTCAGGATTGAAACGCTTTTAACGGATGCCGCTGTTTCTACTCTGCAGTATAATTGTAATAAAAAAAAATTAATGAATTCAATTTAATCTTGCTTGGTCGTGTAATATAAATATAAGAATCAATTGTTTTTCGGCGTGACCAGAAATAATCTGAGACAATTTTACTAAATATTACTTGGATAGGAATTTCTTTAGAATCGTTTTTGAGGCAACCTGCATCACAAGTAAGTTTGTTCTCTTGAGCTAAATAAGCTAACAGTGGTTCAAACAGGGCTATGTCTAATGCTATTAAAGTAAGTAGTAATATTTCTATAACTTTTATTTAAGATTACAGTCGAGCTCCTTTTACGGCGGTATATTGTCTCATTTAAGAGTCGACTCTATGACAAGATTGCTGCAATTTCGACAGCCTTCAAAAATTCTAGTCCAATTACCACTAACAAATGAAAAAAAAACTATTGTTTTGATATTGATTTAATTCCTTTATAGAAGACTTAAGAAATATTTAAAAATTTAAAAAGTAAAACTCGTTTTTTATTTATAATTAATACACGTTTCTTATGCTCTTATCTTAAAAAGTTAAAAAACACTCTGAAAACAGAAAATCATCTCGAACATCAATCCTTCACATAGACTGGGTTAGCTTTCTGTCATCCCAAAAATATTTCATTTCATATATTCCATTCTTGACAAATTTTTACGAAGGATTTATTGGCTTATGTGATGTCGTTAGATTCATTGGATGTCAGATAAAACATGATAATGTAGATTGAAATAATTTTATTGACGTGTGCCCAATCGATATATTTTCTTCGGCATTACTGTGTAATTTAGTCTCTTTCATGTTTATAAGTGACATTGTGCTCTACCTCGTATTCACTATTACTATTATAAAATTTCGTTAGAACGCGATGGGTACCGCACTCAATTTCACATTGATCCTATGATTGGAATAGCGGATTTGATTACATAGTGAAGATAGTATCTGAAGCCTTGGAAAACTGGGTCATTTTGGCCCAAGGCAGTCGTATATGGTTGAAAACCGCACTTGCAGAAACAAAAAGAAATGAGCTGTTCTTATCTACAAGATTGTCCTCACCTTCGGTATCATATGCTAGCCTAACGTGATTAAATTCAGTAAAATGTTTCGACTTATGACATGGAGATGTCACAATCCACGGTTTCTTCGATTTATTTATTTAAACAAATCTATTCTGTGATTTACATGTATAATTTCAGAATTTAATTTAAGACAAAATATTATAAATTCAAATAAAGAACTTTAAAACACAAAAATATAAATCAAATTTTGATTTAACAATTAAAAATTTAAAAATATTCTTCAGGATAGTTTTGAAGTTGTTCTTTGATAAATTAAAGTCAAATAGGTCGTCGACGATGTTGAACGATTTCGACGACCTATTAATGGGGTTATTTTCTCCATAGTTTGTGGAATGGTGTTCTAGTGCTAAAAACTCATGGTTTCGAAATATTCTGCAAGGCACATGAATTGATATGTTTTCCAAAATGTATGCTGAATCAATGTGGCCAAGCAAAACGTTACCAATAAAAGATTAATTACGAACAAAATTTTTAACAATTTCTTTCTCTTCCTAGGTGTCAGGTTAACATTTAATACGAGTACATTTCACTTGAATATTCCTATTATGGCAAGAAAGAAGGCTTTATAAAATGATAAGACTTCAATAGTTGCTAAAAGCTCTTATAAATTCAAGATAAAGCTCTCCCGAATATTTTGTGTCAACAATAACAACAACATTTTTGATGGTTTCACATCTATAGTGACAGTCTGTTCGAATAAGGAAAAAACAAACAATTGATATACCTACATCCCGTGCAGACCAATGGACTGCGCATCTTTCTCAATGCGCCTCATCTGTACAATATGTACAGCAAAGTGTATAAAGTCGGATACAACATTCAACTATTAATCTGAAACTGTGAAGCAACAGTAATTAAAATGACTCTTATCAACAATTCTAGATAGCTGAAGTTTAACAAGAAGGGATCTTGAATAACTAGAAGTCACAGTGGAAGAGAGAGCGACCCCCTAGAGATAGACGCCCGATACTTTGACAGAAACTGAAAGCTCAGCTACAACAATGTAAGATCTAAGCATATACTAAATCCCTAGATTTCTCCTTCTGTTGGTAAGGTAAGTTTTTGTAACTTTAAACGTCCAAATATACACCCTCCAACTTGATCCGTGATAGACCAGACGTGTGACCCTGAACTCAAATTAAAGGAAAATAACAAACAGCTACAATCTCTGAAAGTTTAATTAAAATCATGCTTCCAAATTTTTACTTTTTCCTATTTTTCTCCTTAAGCCACTTTTTTTTGCTTCAAACTGCTGCAAGAATTTTTTATTTAATATCAAGTTTCTAGCTTAACCTTAATATTACTACAGTTTAAATTTTTTTTCGTAAAGGAATACAGAGCTCTGTGAAGTTGTTCAAAAACTCAAATTAATCATAAATCCATAAGCTGCCACTTTTGTTTATTTTTTATTTATATAAAAAATACCGTTTTCTCAAAATAATGAAAAATCTATTTTTGCCATTCTTTCAACCCCTATCACACCGTTTCAAGCGCAGGAGGAAAATGAGTAGATATTTTTATTCTTTATAGTACATTCTCTTTGCAAAGCTCTCATTTCGAATGTGAATTGAATATGAATTGAATATGAATTAAATATAAATTGAATATGAATTGAATATGAATTGAATATGAATTGAATATGAATTGAATATGAATTGAATATGAATTGAATATGAATTGAATATGAATTGAATATGAATTGAATATGAATTGAATATGAATTGAATATGAATTGAATATGAATTGAATATGAATTGAATATGAATAGAATATGAATTGAATATGAATTGAATATGAATTGAATATGAATTGAATATGAATTGAATATGAATTGAATATGAATTGAATATGAATTGAATATGAATTGAATATGAATTGAATATGAATTGAATATGATTTGAATATGAATAGAATATGAATTGAAAATGAATTGAATATGAATTGAATATGGATTGAATATGAATTGAAAATGAATTGAATATGAATTGAAAATGAATTGCATATGAATTGAATATGGATTGAATATGAATTGAAAATGAATTGAATATGAATTAAATTAATTAAATTAATTAACCAAATTAACTTAATTAAATTAACCAAATAAAATAAAATAAAATCAGATTGGATTAAACTAAATTAAATTAATTTAATCAAATTGGCTTTACCACAACAAAAGTATCAAATCAAATTGAATGCATCGTTAGGAATGGTAATATAAAATAAAAGTGGATGATGATGATCCCCTTAACAAACGCACACGTAAACGTGGATCATGATTGCCATGGACGCCATGGTCGCAGGAATAACCTGAATTAGGCTTATCTTTTAGCTTTCGATTGATATATGAAACCTGACTGTCAGAGAGGGAAAACATTAATGGAGTAAGCCATTGCTTACGAAAAAATGTACCACCCACGATATGCGAATATATTCAACATTATAAGTCTATACAGGGTGTTTGGCAAGTGAACCGACACATTTTGTTGGCAGATTGGAGAGGTCATGTGGAAGCTTTCATCCCATTCAACTGATGTCATAAGTGCCACGGTAACTCAGATATGACATTTTAAAGTTTATTTTTAATTATCCAAAATCTCGAATCTCCAAACTTTTCAACAATCTCCAGCGAATCTCCAAACTTTTTTGTTTGTAATCGTAAAGGCACGAAATAACTTTTATTGTATTCTGCAATGCAATTGGTTTAAGAAAAGTTAGTTATGGACTTTCAAACCCTAAAAATGTGTAAAAGTATGATAAATGTTACCTTCTAAATTCATTTAAAAAAAACTAAAGGTTGTTTGGAAACTAGCTTTAAAAAATTAGTTTTAATAACTCCCTGGTGTATGCCCTTTCCAATGGTATACTACATGTCAGAGAACTTTGTGGTCAAAATATGAGATAGTATTTTGCAAGGGTCGGAGTTAAGTAAATATCTTTTAAGTTAAGCCCATAAGTCATTTTTCTTAAACCAATTGTATTATAACAAAAATTATTTCGTGCCATTACGATTAAAAGGGGAGATTTTGGGTAATTAAAAAAACTTAAAAATATTATATCTCCGCTACAATGGTACTTAGGACATCAGTTGAATGGGATAAAAGCTTCCAAATAACCCCCCAATTTGCCAAAAAAATTTGTCGGTCCACGCGCCAAACACCCTGTATGTATATGAACACGTAAGACTATTAGTATACGAAAAGTAAGAAAGTGCAAGACACAAAATGAAATTTTGAATTTTGACAACAATTGCATATCTCATTATAAATGAGCTGGGGTTTGCAGTTGTTAAAATTTTTGTAAACAAAATAAACCAAAAAGAACCATGCTCTGCTATTAGTCAAATGACAGAAACACCGACCAATATCAATCGTGACACAGTGACACGAGGAAATAGGAATCAGCGAAAAAACTTTCTCGTGGTCGTTCAAATCACGATTCAAATACTAGTCGTCTAAGTCCCAACGAAAGGTGTAAACATATCTTGATTGCAGAATGTGGAATTTTAGGAAATCTGTAATTGCATGAACAAGGGCGCAGCGCCAAGACTCACCATAAAAATAAAATGCAAACTTATTAATATACTTAAAATACAAGGTCATGGGCTATTGCACAAATAGTGGAAGATACTCTAGAGGAAAGAGAAGGAATATTAATATTTACAATTATTCATATTGATTATACTTAAAACAGCAGAGCAAAGCTCACAGATTCTAACTATAAAGCAAACTAACTATTCGGATTGATCTACCTCCCACTGAAAAAGAACAAGTAAAATCAATGAAACCGAAAAATCTACCAGATTTCAGAGGCCGATCAAAAATCCAGACAAAATCGACACCGAATAAACGCCAGGGACTGCACATTGGCAAAGACCAGATTCTTCAAGTCTCGATAATTGATCTGTGCAAAATCAAGGCGTGTCAGAATTGGTTAAAAAAATCCGTTGTATATAGATTTTCGCTGAAAGCAGAACAACGTTCTGGCCGTCCAAATGAAGTTGATGAGTTCGAGATATTGCAGAAATATTAAATTATGCTTCCAAGGGACTAAACGGTCATTTCAGATGTTTACTGTCAACAAATGATTAAGCAATTTAAAAAAAACTTGGCCAAAATCAAAATCGGAATGAAACTATGTTTTACTATGATAATCGAAAACCACACGCAACTTAACCAATGCTTAGTCGAATCGAGTTTTTTTTTAAAGTTTGCAAAACGCTTTGAATGGTAAAACTGCCACTAATGATGATAACGTAAAATCGCACTTATTTTAGTTTTATTGCTTATAAGAATCAGATATTTTATAAGCACGTAATTTTGAAGTTGCCAGAAAGGTATAGAAGAAAAGATTACCGAGCAAAATGAAAAATATATTATTGATTAAAGTTTATTCTTTGTATAAAAATTACAGTTTTACTTCACAACAGGAATCTACACCGAGAATTTTAATGTAATTTATCTGGTATCCAAACTCAGACCAATACAACTTTGGATCTTGAAATCACTGGCAAAGACCTCATGACGCAATAATAAATGTCTACCGCATAATTTTCTCATTATTCTCATTAGGGAAACTACGAATGTTCACTAGTGGAATCACATTTTAATGTCAAGAGGAGAAAAGTTCGATAAATGTTTAAACAAAAAGAATAAACAACAGTTTGGTCGATTGGGCTACTTTTGTCAGATGCAATACACCGTTAAGGAGTAGCACAAGCACTAGCTAAATAAAGTTTTGCCAACAATTCAAAAGAAGAATAGGAATATATCAAGAAGCGGAAAGAGAAACCGATTACTTATCGGAAGACGACTCTTACAGATAATTATTGTTTCGATTTTGTATAGACTTTTCTAATCAAAGATCAATTTGAATTAGAACTCTAGCGACGCTTAATTTCCATTCTGAAAAAATCCGTTCAACAAACAAAATGAATCATTGATGTTTTTGTCCGTTAGGAAACTTGAAAGCCGAAAATTGCGAAACTTTGACTCAGAAGGCAAACTAAAATATAGAAATCAGAGTCAAAAACCATTATAAAAGAGCAGAGCAGGTTGACCTTATTAGTTAAAGAAGATCCATTTGGTGTAGAAAATTAAGTTTCTTGGAGATAGGGGAAGAAACTGGAGATAGGAGAACAAACCGAAAGTAGAAAAATTCAGGGGAAAAAATAATCAAACGCGACCAAAGGTAAACCTACGAATAGATTACTAACTTCCATACTTGCCTAATGGTAATAAACTATAACGGCCTGTGATTTTAATTAAATTTTGAGCACTCCGATAGCTAAACGACTGAATATATTTTTCTAAAAGAAGTTTCACTTGTCAAATATCTAGTATAAGATGTTTGGACATTAGTTTATATTAAGTTCCAACCATCAATTTTGGAGAACCAAAATATACACGAATAAGAAATAAGGTCTTCGCAAACTGAACCTTTAACCGTATACGTTCTCCAATTCCTGTTTAGTTGTCCCCTCTTCCATCTTATAAAAAACAACAAATTGAAACAACAATCAGTGCCCACATATTACCAGAATTATTAGAATTAGCTATTTATGTGTTTTCGAAATTTGCCAACAAAATATTTTGTGCCGGTTCAGTTCAGCATAAGTAATGGGGAACTGGGGAAAACGTTGGCTCGGTCCCCTCACCACTAAAGACATATTAAATTATATTTTATTGTAGAATTTAGAACTATTTATGATTAAAAACTCATAAGTTAAGTTAAGTAAACTTCAATCATTGCACACATATTATTTACCTGTATGCACAAAGGGTTCAAGGGTTGGTCTCGATTTATTACGGTGTCAGGTGTACGTTAAAAGCGAGCCGCAAAATTATTGGCATTTGTTTAGCTCCAAAATAGACTACAAAGACTAAAAACAAACAATACTTTCTAATAATGGATGCGGGCCATCTAGCGTTTGCAATTTCAGCTACCGGTTATTTCGACTGTAGCAACACTTACGTCATTCGTGTTATGACAGAAACTACGCTTCAAAAAAATTGGGAAACATTGAAAACTTACTGTGAAAGTGGTGAGCGTTCTTCCCAAACTGTAAGAAATTTGCGTGGAAAATTTACTAGAAATGAAATGCCTACAAAGCAATTTGTGGATCAATTTTTGAAGCGAGTTCGTCAAAGTGGAAGTGTACAGCCAAGAACATTGCGGCTGTTACTCAGAATGTGTCTGAGCAACCATAAACGTCAACCGCCATCATGCTAAAGAATACATCATTACACGCAGTTCTGTGGTGAAAGGTTTGTTCGCTTTATATGAAGTGCAGGAGCTGAAGCAAAATTACCATCCGCCACGTTTTCGATTTGCTAATTGGGCTGTGGAACGCTTGGAAGAAAATGAGCATTTTTACCAAAAAATCATCTTGTTCGACGAAGCTCATTTTCACCTCGAAGGCTACGTCAACAAAAAAATTGTCGCATGTTGACCTCAAAAAATTCCACACGTAACCATGGAGAAGCCGACGCTTCCACAACGAATGATGATTTGATGTGGATTTTAGACTGGCTTCATCATTGTCCATTTTTCGAAAATGTGCAAGGAGCCGTCCATGCAGTCAATGACTAGCGTTCTTAGGTCAACAAAATTGGGTACTGTAAAGGCAGCCGTGGAAGTGATTTGAATGAAATTGTGTATGGAATGGCAATGTATACTCTTTCTACTAAAATAAACCGCTTTGAAAAATATTCATTCGCCTTTGAATTAGAGCCAAATTAAATTGCAAGTGTGGCCCATCACCCTTTATTCATAAAATTTAAAAATGGTGTAAGTGTAATTATAAAATTGAGGAAAACGTGGGAATATAGTAAACACTTAACTCTTTCACGCCCGTGTAAACCGTGTAAAATGACTAAACCTTGCTTCGGTAGTTTTACACGCCTGTACGACAGCTGTATAACAAAATGTTAAAATTAATTATTTAAATTTGTGTCCTGTGATATTTGAAAATGCAAATAATGTCACGAATAATGAAAAATATTTGAACTTGATAGACATATATGAAATATTAACACTCTGATACCATTCACATGCAAATTGCAATAAAGTTTTTCCACTATACAACCGCAATAAGATAAAATATTTTCATGCAAATTGAAATTAATATGCCTGGCTGAAATATCACACAATATTTTATCGTGTATGGTGCACAATAAAATCTATATATCGAAAGTGTGATAACATTTTCCCAATATCAAAATGCACAACTTTGAATGTGTTTATAAAACTATATGATTTATGAATAGCACAACAATATAGTAGTAGAAAATGCATTAAACTCAATATCACTGCAGTATTTATTATTCCTACGTATGCAATAATTGAAATATGTAGCATGATTGCGTCAAAACTGAATGAACGCGTATAATAAATTACTTCCTGTAGCTATGAACATATTCTAAGATCTAATAACGTACTCGTATGTCCGACACATAAAAGCACGCGCGTGTAATTCTTTGCTTTTTGAAATCACACATCATCTAAATCTCAGTTTAATTGATTGATTGATTGATTGATTTTGAATGTACGACCAAGTTCTTAGGCTTGAGTTCCCGGATGACGCCGGGTCCACCGTACACCCTTTTTTACACATAACAAAACCGAAGGATTGGATAGGTTAGTTAAGTGGGACAGAATCGGCCCGGTTACAGACACCTAGGTATAGCCGATAGTTAGTAACACAAAGACAACACAATTCTAATCTACTAGATGAAGGATAAAGGCTTAATAGGTTAATGGATAACGATGGTATTGGTCTTCAACAATTGCTTCTTTAAAACGGCAACCTAAGAAAAAATATTATTATTTCACATGCATCTGGAATTTTCCTGAAATTTAATTCTATTAATACTTTTCGGCTTCCTAACCAAAATTGGTTGACTCGACCCGTTACAGACACCTATGTAAAGTCGTTAGTAATAAAATGACAACACAATTCTAAACTACACAATCAGCAATTATAATGAAGCATTAATTCACAAGCATCTGTAAATTTCCTGAAATTTAATTCTAAATTCATATTTTCCGGCTTCCTAAATAATTGAAACATTTATTAATTTAATCATTCTGCAACTCCGCAACTTACAGTCGAATTTCCTGAAACCAAAGTTATTTGAACTATATTCAAAATAATTCTAAAATTCATTAGTATATTTAGGACAATATATATACAATATAATAAAATTATACTTGAATAAAATAAATGTAAAGTAACGATTAGTATTAACTAAATTAATTTGGTTCTCATAAATCAAATAAAATAAATCGAATCCAGGAAAGGCACGCAAGGCCTTCCTAACTTCTAAGTCTGTTGATTTGATGGATTTATTTATAAAAAAATATTTATGAAAGTCACTTGTCCTTGTCATCCCTAATCTAATACAAATATGTTTATTTATAAAAATAGAAAATGACCAAACGAAAACTGGTTCCAAAAACAGCTAATCTGGAATCTGTAAGGTAATGTATTAATAATGAATGTTTTTCACAGCTTTAGAATCCCCAATACCTAAACAAATTCAACCAAAATTAAATAAAACTATTAAAGTAATCAGGAATCTGTAAGATAACAGAATTAATAATAAGTAGCTAGCACATCTGTAGGATCCATGATAATCAAATAACCCAATTATATGGTTCAATGCTTTAATTATAAAATAAATAAATCAGAAAAAAATTACATACATACATATATATATACATACACACACATACACACACACATATACATACACACACACATATATATATCTACAACAGCATTAAATAAATTATAAATTATATAATCGACATACGTCGATAATTATTTGTCCAACCTAGAACAAGTTAACCAAAACCTTTACCAATTTACAGTCTTCCAAATAATCTAGAAAAAAATTTAATTAAAAAGTGCATGATCCCGAAAAACTATCTACATATAGCAAATTTGACTGCATTTCAAATGTACTCCGTAGCTTCCATGTAATTCCAAATATTCAAATATTCGCAGAAATAGCAAAGTTATAAAGTTAAGCCAACAATTCCAATTCGATCACAGCCGCCTACCTCTACATGTCCTAAACTAGAGTTCCAAAATTCGTTAAATTATTATTTTCACGTTCAAAACAAGAATAATAAGAAATTTAAGAAATTTAATTTAATTTTACACTAAAACCTAAAATTCAAATTAATAAATTATTAATTTATACTTCTACAAGGATCTGTATATATGAATGCGATAATACGTTTTCCGCGGAACCAATCTACCGTGTAAATCGGAGGATGGGTGTATATGAATGAATGAATTCATCTGTCAGGAGAAAACGAAAAGTACAGAATAACCACGATCATGCTTGTTTAGTTTCTATCCAATTTCGTCATATATTTATCCCCTCAAAATTTTGTTTTATGTATTTTATTTGTCTATTTCCTGTTTCTTTTTTAGTTGAAACATGGAAGGGATAAATTATAAAACACTAAGCATGATCATAATAATCTATTGGGCCCATTTAGACGCGCATGCACCACACGATGTACCCTCCTCGCCTCTTACCTCTTCGCCTATAAACTTATTTTGGAGTTGGGATATTTGTGTTGCGGAGAGGTAAGAGGCGAGGAAAACACACCATGCAGCGCACACACGTCTAAATAGGCCCATTCTCAGTTATCACTCACGCAACAAGCGCAAAAACAAAAAATAGAAATGTATGTATATATTTAATGTACTAAACCAAAACATATAAATGAAATGGTATTTTATTTTACGCTCCTCTCTTAACACGTTTACGCAAATAGAAACAGTTAAATACATATTTTATATAATTAAAATTTATTTCAGAAAAATATGAAAAATATGAATTAAAATAATGAAAAACACTTATCTTAGGCATCCATTGGAATCAAAAAAGTCATACATATTGAAGATTTACATACACTGCGTACGTTGCGTTCAAGCAACGGTATCAAAATACATATAAACGAAAATTGTTATGTACATATTCTATACCATCACAAGCGCACCGTACACAGATTAAAATAAATATACAATATGTACAACTATTCACTTCACTTATTAAATTCACGCAAATTATTATTGAAATTATTATTTATTAAAATTATCAACTATATCAATATTATACTTTTTATTAGTTAATTAAAATACATTTAAAATAAATTATTTATTTATTTAAAGGAGAGACAAAAACACGTCCTTCCTCTACGACGATCAATCGCCGACCGCCATCATCTAAATCTCAGTTTAATGAGAATAAATATATTCATAAAAAAGCAGCTTATAATAATTACTTCATTATGTTATTAAACGGATATATCGCCATATACGTATGTATCTGGAATGTAATATACAAACGGAGATATATTGCGGTCAAAAATATAATCTAGATATGTATACAGATACAAAACCACACAAAATAAACGACTCGTGTATTTTTCCAGCCTCTGGAATAGCGCATCGTACGGAGCACAAACCGTTGAGGAAACGAACGACCGTAAACAAACAAAACCAAAAAAATTATTAAAAATCTGTTTTTGGAGATGATTAATAACGAAAACATCATAATCAATCAAGACGTTAACCGCATAACAAAAAATCTTCTCGTACTTTTTTATATTTAATATCTCTCTGCATATAAACGCTTTATATCCATACATAATAATTTTCTAGGTCAAGACAAACGTAAAGCGTTCGGTCATTATCATATAATTTAAATTATACGTTGTTATGGGTTCGCGAGTTTTTATCCCACCAAATTTCTCGTTATGGCAAGCGTAAATAAAAATTATTATGATGCTGTGTAATTTGCCAATGTGCTCTATATAATCTTGAAATAATATCCATAAAGATATTAATCTTCAATTTATTAAATGAGATATATTCATGAAAACGTGTATAGATAACAAATTACATTATAATTTATATATTTTCATTGGGTGCTTTGGACACTTCGAAAATGTTTTACCCATTCTATGCTTTAAGCCGATTTGATCCATCGACATGATTTAGAAGTGGATTTTGCATACACCTAGAATAGAAAACATTTTTTTAAAAGCTAAAAATACTGTACACGGATGAATGACAAAAAAAAATCCTCGAAACCCAGTATATATAGATATAGAGGTACACGATATACATAAATAACAATTTATTTATATAAAATTTATTTTTTATATATATATGTGTGTGTATTATACTAAAGTTTTGATTTATGAATTTATTTATTTTCCACTTTTCTCCGTTTTCCAAAAATGTATACAAAAAATATCGATTTTTCCACACCATATATTTACAGCACATTTGTGTTTTTGTTTTTCCGTATTCGTGGGAAAAACAGCGCACCAACAAAACAAAAACGTAAAAAAATTCCAAGCGATGAATGAGCAAAATACGTTTAAGCCCCAAAAAACTGTTTTTAAACGCGTCGCTTGGACATCGAATAAAAAAAAAGTTATATGTGTGGGTAAGAGAGACATTAAAAATATTACACTAAACACAATCAAACATCCAAACAACAAAATATGATTGATAAAAATAACGAAATGATAAGCACCCAAATATACACCAAAAGAAAGAAAGCACAAAAGTTCAAGGTTCTGGCGTCTCCTAAAAAAATAAATTTATTAATATTTTATGTTATGGATAGAGGAAGAGTTTCGTGTTGATTTTTTTTACATGGATTATATTACATACTTGGATACTGTACACAGCTGTGTATATATGGTTTTGACATAAAACACTTGACACAAAGTAGTTTTATTCGCCCGTATGTTAAACGCTTTTCAGAAGAAAATACATACATTTATGTTGTGTACTTTTTGTATTTTAGTAACATGACACACATGTAAGGTGTTTAACGAAATGAAATGTGGAAATGTTGTTTATTCGTCGCTAGTTATAATTTATGCGAGACTAATTGGGACTATGAACATTTTAGTACGATTTACTATTTTTGTTGTTTTCATAAGCCAGCATTATGATAAAACTATAATCTTCTCATATAATTTACAGTACGTTTCATAACTACACTCGCGAAAAACTAAATCGAGACAACCCTTCAGCGCTCACAGAGAAGCGAATTTTTTTAAAACGGCTCAACCGATTTTCACAAGAGATTATTTTTTGAAAGATTTTTTAATTTAAATTGACACTATTTTCATGAAAATTGGTTCAGTTCTTTTTTATAATGAATTTTGAATGAAAACGTAACCAACATTGATGATTATAAAAAAAATCAGATTAGTATTGCTCTACCTTGCTTTAAGGTTTGACAAAGAATTGGGGGATCGCACCCTACTCCTCATCCAACGCAATCTTGAGGTCAATGACGTTAGATGATACCGGATTTCTGGCTCGCACCCTCCGTTTTAATTCATCTGATAAATGCTCAATTAGATTCATGTGTGGACTGAGGGCTGGCCACTTGAACGTCTCGAGTTCAACCTCATCCATGAACCGCCGAGTTGTTCGAGCTATGTGACACCGAGCATTGTCATGCATCAATATGAAATCTTCTCCTATATATCCTGCGCAGAGCACTACATGATCCTAGAAAATGTCCTCGATATATCTTTCAGCAGCCAGACCTCCTTCACGGCCTCCACCAGGTACGAAAACAAGATCTGTTTTTGCCTTAAGCGATATGCCGGTAGACCCGGCCTCTCATATCACTACCATGGAGACATATTCTGCACTCGTCAATGAATATAATGGGCCTCCATTGTTCGATGCTCCAAATGATGTGTTCGCGAGCAAATTCGAGTCGCTCTTTGCGGTGACGTGCTGTCAATTTTGGACTTCTAGTGGGCCGTCTTGGAGTCAGGTTGGCTTCCTTCAAGCGTCTTCTTACTGTTCATTGACTAACTGCTACATTTTGAACTTGTCTTAGCTTCTGTTGCACATCGACGCCCGTGAAATGGCGATTTCATAGTGAAGTTAGGATGATAAATCGGTCGTCCCTCTCAGATGTACACCGATACCGGCTGGTATGTTGTGGTCTTCGATTGAAGATACCAGTTCCTTGAAAGCTTCTGGATACTTTGGAGACAGCAGATTGGCTCATGTTAAGCTGCGACGAGCGACTTCTCGTTGATTGCGTCCTATCTATGATTTTGAGGAATCAACGAATGAAACTGGTAGAGATTTGTTCAGGTCAACGTCTGATAAGTGACTGATGGCAAACATCGGTCAACGGTGTTTTCACCGAAACATCGCATTGTGCTACGATTGGTAAAGGTATCCTTGTAAAGATAAAATACTAAGCTGTCAAAAAAAAGTTCTTTCGCGAAAATCAGTTAAACCATTTTAAAAAAATACGCCTTTTCAACTAATTAAAAAAAATAAAATTGTTAATGCTAACAAAACTTTAGATAAGTACAAAATTTAGCAAATTATAAAGAAACCATTGCAAGATACACTTGATTAATTTTTTTTTTTTTTAATTTCTTTGGTTCATAAATACATATCCATTTTACGAGAAAAAAAAATGTATGTACCATTGGTCCTCCTTTGATTTCTGCTATAGCCACAATCCTGTTAGACATACTTCTAGCTAATGAATTGATGGTTTTAGGTGATATTTTCATCCAGGCATTTTAAATAATTCATTGTCTCGAATTGTGTGTTACCCTCGTAAGCTTTACGAACTAGTAGTCCCCAAAGATTTTCAATTGAGTTTTGGTCTGGCAAACAAGCGGGCCAATCTAATAGTGGTATATGATGTTCTGTAAACCTTGATTTTTCAGCGTCATCTTACTGGAAAATCCAGTTGCATTCTGTAATTATATACAAAAAGGTAGAAGGTGGTTTTATAGAACGCCAACATATTCGCTGTTTATTTTAGTGGAAGGAAAGGCTAAGGCGAGGGTGTACAAAATTATTTGGAATAGTACTTTGGCTCTTTTTTGAGATCTCTTCAATAATAATGAATACCATCTGACCCATCTAAATTAATTTTTTTTGTTTCAACGGAAAAATTACCTATTAATAAATAATGGTTAGTCATAGGTCAGCAGATTGTACCTTACAAGAATTACTCGAGGCCTTAGGCAACCCGCAAGTTTTGCGTGAATTCATCTTTTTTAGGTCCTCCGGATTAGTTGGTGTCATAATTATATGGGTCGAAGCAAAGTAATTTTGAAAAATCGGTTTTTTCGATACGCGTTGCTTGCCAAACCGAGGACGTACGACTATAGGTCCGATTGACCTAGAACCAATTGAACCAATTGAACTATTGCTATGCAAGCTATCCAACCTATAGTACTAACCATGATTTGTGCACTCCGACAGGGATCATAGGTGTGTTCAATTCCATCATCGATCGTAATCAGATGATGAAGATTCCCTTTTTTATTTATGTTCAACCATTTTACTACTTTGAGAGCAATCAGAATTAGTTGAGAGCTCGAAAGAATAAAGACGTGAAATCGGATCGAAAATTTTTGTTTTATTAAATTCACGTGGTAATTAATTCGTAGTTAATTAATAAATAATAAATTATCAAATATATGTTAGCAAAGGGTAAATTGGTGACCCGAGGTGATGTAAATTTAATTAGAAGTATAAAAATAATTGTTCGCGTTCTTAGTTCGAGTGTAAAAAATCGTGTAACCTCTAAATTTTATTATCACGTGCGCACAGCGTGTTCCGAAAAAGAGTTGTGCAACCTAAAAATTTGTGTTGTACAATTGTTATTAACACGGGCGTACATTAAACGACGTACACAGCTCACGTATATATAAATAAAATATTCTTAACCGAAATTAGTGTTCACAGTTCATCGCAAAAATGATAACCATCGAACCACCAACCACGGGTGAGGGGAGTAGACACAATCATTAAATTTTATCTGAATGTTCATTTCAGTGATTTCATTAATAAAATGTGAAATTTTCAAAAATCATTCATTAAGTGTATTTCAAAAATTTCAGTTTTAAATGTTGGGTTGGATTAAGGGGTTTCTATTCTCAATTCTTGCCGATAGAGAGTATGCCACCAGTGAATCCTGGTCTTATCAGGTTATACATATACTTCTAGTCTTAAAATTGTGGCTAGAAAACTACGACTTTTTCTTACATTGTTGATCGACTTTAACAGATTTTGTGCATAACGCATGTAAATGGGCAGATAAAGCCGTTCTAGGAGAAATGCTGACCAATTCTGGAGGAGAACTAAATTGATTTTGGCATGCACAGTTTTGCACAATTGAACTAAAGCAAAACATATGCTCTAATGATTAAATGGATCTATGGGATTTCTGGTGTGATAATCATGTCAGAAATCCCACATTAAATCCCAAAATACAGTATGCACAAATTTTATCGTTAAACGCACAAAATTCCACTATCAAACACTACTCGACAAAATAAGAAAATCGTGGGATTTTCAAAATGGCATTTCTGGCGTGACCCACACTGGATCCAATAGGAGGTACGTTTTCCAATTAGGATTCTCATTGGGATTCATGCGTCACAACTGTTATGTTCATATGACATGTGTGTTCAGTATTCATTGACATTTCACCATAAATAGAGTTATACGAGAACAATGTTTACAAATTGTGGAAAATTATTGCAAAAATCAGTGTTCAGTGAAAAATTGTTTTCGTGCTCTTCGACCAATTTATGGTGTTCATAATCGTCCAACTGAAAGCACTATTCGCGAAACAATCAATAAATTTCGAACCAATTTTTCATTATTGGATATTCATCAACCGACTAGAGTGCGTACAAGTCGATCTTTTGTGAATATAGCTGCTGTAGCTGAAAGTTTACGTGAAGCCCGTAATCAATCAAGTCGTCGCCGTTCTCAAGCTCTAGGTCTCTCGTATAGCACATTGTGGCGTAGATTGAAGAGAGATCTTGGTTGGCCGACTTGTGGTTTCAACAGGATGGTGCAACATGCCACACAGCAAGCCAAACCATCGATTTATTGAAAGAAAATTTTAATGAGAACATCATATCAAGAAATGGACCCGTGAATTGGTTTCCAAGATCCTGTGATCAAACACCGTTAGATTACTTTTTATGGGGGTATCTGCAATCACTTGTTTATATCGATAAACCACAATCGATTCCTGCATTAGAAGCGAACATAACACGCGTAATTAACGAAATATCGGCCGAAATGCTCGAAGGAGTGCTGGAAAATTGGACCCATAGATCATCTAAGTCAGTCGCGGACAACATTTAAAAGAAATTATTTTCAAACATTAAATGTCATAAACCGAACTTACGTCACAAATACAATTTTTGATTATTAAATTGGTTTTAATGCGTTTTATTTAAAAAAAACTTCCGGAAGCTCTTATTGGATCACCCTTTATTATTGGTCGAAGCTGGTTTCGGAAATGCTAGACATCATTAAGATGAAAAGGGGTTCAAGAGTTATACACTGTGGAGTGAAGGTCATTATTAGTTTAAAATTCTGTTAATAATTTGTTGTTGGCACCAAGTTGTGATCACCTAAGCTTAAAAATAATATTGAAGTAACAACCTCATTTTATGCGCCCTTTATTAATTTTTTCCACATTTAATGAGCTACATTTCATATTATGTAAATTAATATATTTCTCATTAAATATAATTAAATAATAAAATAATATTAAAGAAATGCTATTTTACGATTTATTTATGTCTTCCAGTCCAAACCGGTACAAATACCGTACATACCAAACTATTGTAAATGAACAATAAAATAATAAAAGCTTTACATACTACCTAGGATATTTAACAAAATTTGTATTCGATCGCGTGTCAATACTAAAAGTTTGTTGCTGTGAATATACATTATTGTTCTATTTAATGTAGCTTTTTATATGTGCAACCGTTATTTATATACGATTTTAGGTTAGAGCACAAAATGTGTGTTCAATAGAAATTATTTTTCTAGTAAATATACGGCGAAAACAAAACTAAATCGTAATTTAGAGTAAAAGCTTTTTTTATATTTTTAAATTAACTACCGGCATATCTAAAATTACAAACAAAGCAAACAAAATATAATAACTATTTTTATTCCAGGAATGAGCTTTTCTGTTTGTATAAAAATAAAGACTCAAATTTGATTTACTTTGTAAGTAATTTCCCAAAAAAAGTCAATACTTGTTGGCATTTAAATTATTTATCAACATTCCTTTTCTTAAAGTACAGCGAATTTTAAATTGGTTTTGTATTTATAGCCCAAGGCGATTACCCCTTCAACTGACCTTAAACCGCAAAGTTAAATATTTATCATTTTCTATAAATTTATCATCCCTAATTTTATCATTTCTAATATTTGTAATATACCTATGTACAGGCAAAAGTTTATTTTTTTGTCAACCCAAATTTCCAAAAACAAAAAAATAATAATAATAATAACTATAGCACAGAGAATTACCGCTATCAAACAGCAATATTATAAATCTTCATAGAGCTTTTGTGTACTGCTGCACACACACAGTACACACGATAAATCACAACCCGAATAAAGTTCTAATATCGAAATAAATTACAACAAATCTAGAGGACTCTATGCATAGTAAATTGTACGACACGACTTAACATAGGGGGAGAAAGAGAGTGAGGAAACAAAATCTGATGACATAAATTCATTAATAAAAACCTATCAAGAACCAAAAAGTACCAAAAAAATATAATAGTAGTAAACGTAAAATGAAAAGCTCTAGTTTTCTCATGTAACTTTTTAAGCATATAAAAGTTCACTCTATTTCTATTTTAAATAAATTTTATGTCACACCATTTTTTATTACTGTGTGATATACAGTATTTTTGTTCGTTCTAAATTAATTAGCATGAATATAAAAAGTACATACACACAAAAAAGCTCTTTTGTGTATATTTTTTAATTATTTTAATTCAGACTTATTCTGTGTACGTTTTTCAATTTAACTTTTTTTCATATGAGTAGTGGTAGGTAGTAACTATATGTAGTATAATTCAATGTCGTCTCATTTTTTAGTGTCGTTGATTAATGATATACGAAATTTGTACGTTTGAAGTACTTAAATATTACGAGATTCTTATCTTTTTAATTTGTCGTTTTGCAAGAGAGATTCATATTTTTTGAATTAATTGAGTTGTGAGTGCTCGGGTTTATTGACACGTTTATGATATTCATGTTTGGATGTATGCCGAAAAAAATTCTAAATACATTTACTGTAGGAATGGTATACATGTTATAAGGAATGTATCCATGTTAAGTTGTCTTTAAGTCCTAGTGCACTGTGCACACACGTTGCAATTTACATGCTTTTATACAATAAAATTACATAACTTTACTTTTGACATTATGTAAAGTAAAAAATGAATAAACAATGTAAAAAATAACTTTTCATAACACGCGCGCCATCGCTTACATAAAAGTTCAAAATAAAAAATAAAATTGTTTATGCCAAATAATTTGAGGTTAGATGAACGATTGCATCCATCAGTTGAGGTCCTCCGCCGATATGATGCCAAATTTTATAGTTTTTTAGTTTATAAGCATCGTGTTATTAGTATACTATTTAATAGCATTAAATTTTAAAATTTTGTTGTGTATTTTTATACTTTTAACACTATGCGCCGTTGGTACTTGGCGAAACACATTAACACTTAATAAACACATTAAAACACTTGTTTATTATTTCGCACAAAAATTTTTTTTTTTTTTCCAAAAATGTTTAAAAAATTACTCGATTAATTTCGACTTGTTAGGTCATCATCAGGAGTATCTACTGATTGGTAAAAATAAAAATTTAGTTATATATAGTAGAAATAAGCAAAATAAAATCAAAGAAGGAGGGACAAAAAATAGGCAATAAAAATTAATCTATTGATCGTTCCAACCATCTGTTGTTTACACGAAAAAATTACTAATAAAAAAGGGGAGGGGTGCAATAGCAGGTAAGCGATTAGTTATCGGTTGAGTAACAAAATTCAAGGTATATTGAAGTGCATTTAATTACCCGACGTATTAGTCATATTATTAAGAGCGTGAGAATAAAACAGGGCGGGATCTGTAATTGGTGAGAAACGGATTTCTCGCCAATTTTCCTGCGTTGGATGTAGATGAGGGCCTACGTCGTGAACTGAAGTTGGTCTTTGAGACTTGTATTAAACAAAACTATTTCTGCTTTGATAATACATATTTAAAATTCGCTGATGCACCTTTGTTAGCTGAAATTTTCATAAATTTCTTCGAACAAACGATTTTATCAAACAACGAAGGGACAACAAGGGAAGAAAATAAATGTATTAATTTTCTAGATATAACAATAACCAGGATTAATTCTTCCTTAGACTTCAAAATTTATCGGAAACCTACGTATACAGACGCTATTATCCCTAGTTCTTCAAACCATCCCCATAATATTAAAATGTCAGCTTTCCACTCACTTATAGATAGACTAATAAACATCGCTTTGACAAATTCAAATTACGACATAGAGCTTAATATAATTCTACAAATAGCAACGAATAACGGATATGCAACTAAGACTATATTAAAGTTATTAAATAAAAAGCTAAAGCGCAAAGCTCTAACGGGTATTTATCCACCGGATAATCCAACGCAGGAAAATTGGCGTCGCTTAGAGTATATAGGAAGAACTAGCCGACGGATTAGCAACATCGTGTCCGCTTATACCTTGCTAGTTTTGCTTTTTATAATAATAACACAATAAAGAAAAGGGTTTTTAACAATAAACCTAGAGTTGATCGCCTTTCCAAGTATGGTGTTTATAGGATTAATTGCAATGATTGTAGTTTCTCATTTATTGGACAGACTGGGCGCAATTTTGGAGTTAGAGCTAAAGAACATTTATCTGGTTGCAAAAATTTAGACATATTACATATACAACCTAAAAGCAGACATTTAGATACATTAGAATCTTACGAAATTCGAAAATCCATATTCCTTAACCAAAATATCCTTAACGAGCAGAGAGAAATCCGTTTCTCACCAATTACAGATCCCGCCCTGTTTTATTCTCACGCTTTTAATAATATGACTATTACGTCGGGTAATTAAATGCACTTCAATATACCTTGAATTTTGTTGCTCAACCGATAACTAATCGCTTACCTGCTATTGCACCCCTTCCCTTTTTTATTAGTAATTTTTCCGTGTAAACAACAGATGGTTGGAACGATCAATAGATTAATTTTTATTGCCTATTTTTTGTCCCTCCTTCTTTGATTTTATTTTGCTTATTTCTACTATATATAACTAAATTTTTATTTTTACCAATCAGTAGGTACTCCTGATGATGACCTAACAAGTCGAAATTAATCGAGTAATTTTTTAAACATTTTTGGGAAAAAAAAAAAAATTTGTGCGAAATAATAAACAAGTGTTTTAATGTGTTTATTAAGTGTGTATTTTTATGTCAAAACCATTAGTTGAGGTTATACCGGGTGTTTTTTTTTAGCCTGATAGAACTTGAAATTGTAAAAAATAAATCAAAAAATTAATTTTTTATGAAAAATATACGCTGGCAGTTCTCTGTATATTCTGGCAAATCATCATGACTAGACTCACGCTTGAACAACGCTACGAAACTATTAATTTTTACCGCACCATGATCAATGAATTTTTGTTTTAAAATATGGATGACATTGATCCGGACGAGATGTGGTTTCAACAGGATGGTGCTACGTGCCATACGGCGACCGCAAGCATCGTCTTATTAAAATCAAAATTTGGCGATAAGTTGATTTCGAGAAATGAACCTGTCAATTGCCCCCCAAGGTCGTACAATTTGACATCTCTCGATTATTTCCTGTGAGGCTACGTGAAGTCACTGGTTTATGCTGATAAACAAGCAAACAATAAACAACAAATTTAAATCCACAATTGCACGTCATATATCAATAAACCAGCATGGGTTTACGCCTGGGTTTAAATTTACCAGTAAAATAATTATTGATATAGAAAACCATCATCAAGTTAATGTAGCGTACACGAATTTCAGTAAAGCATTTGATTCCATCTGCCATCAAAAAGCACTCCGGAGTTTATTCACGTTTGGGGTTTCCCTCGATTGCATAAATTGGTTCAAGTCTTATCTATCAAACCAGCGACAATTTGTAATAATGGGAAATGAGAAATCAAACGGTATGAAAGTTACGTCTGGTGTTCCCCAAGGATCGCACATCGGGCCGTGGATATTTATTGTTTTCATAGATCAAATAACCGAGATGCTTAAAAACTAAAACGTGCTCACATTTGCTGATGATTTGAAAATTTTTCGAACGTTAATGGAATGCTAGATACGAAGAAACTTCAAGACGACATCGATAGATTAAGTGAGTAGTGTGATCGAAACTCGCTTTACTTAAATATTAAGAAATGCAAGATGATGTCTTTCCATCGTAAGAGAAATCTGCTAATTACTTCCTACAAAGCCAATGACTAAGATTGCAAAGAGTCAATGATATCATAGATCTAGGTGCCACATTTGTCGAAAATGCCAGTTTCAATAGGCATATTGAAAATTGTACTGCGAGAGCGAATACCATGTTTGGATTTGTTAAACGATGGACAGATGAATTTAAAGATATTCAAACCTTATGTTCACTCTATTTCGCTTACGTTCGATCTCAACTGGAATACGCTGTACCGGTCTGGAATCCATACACTATGCTGTACACATTAAAAGAATTGAAAGCGTTCAAAAGAAGTTTCTGATTTTCTTGTTAAATAAAAGTGACTGGTATTAAGAGCACAATTTACCATTCCACGAAAATGTGGCTCGGTTACCTCCGTGCTCAAAAAGATGCACGGATTACAAAATATGCACGCTTCAAAATAGACGACTACTCTTAGGCGTGGCATTTATTGGTAACGTTTTGCTTGGTCACATTGATTCAGCATACATTTTGGAAAACATATCAATTTATGTGCCTTGCAGAACATTTCGAAACCATGAGTTTTTAGCACTAGAATACCATTCCACAAACTATGGAGAAAATAACCCCATTAATAGGTCGCCTAAATCGTTCAACATCGTCGACGACCTATTGACTTTAATTGATCAAAGGACAAGTTCAAAAATATCCTTAAGAACTATTTTTTAAATTATTAATTGTTAAATCAAAATTTGATTTATATTTTTGTGTTTGAACTTTATTCTTTATTTGATTTTTTAATAGTTTTGTTTTAAATTAAATTCTGAAATCACACATGTAAATCACAGAATAGATTTCTTTAAATAAATAAATAAACAATTGACGCCTTGGAGGCCAGTATTGTTCATGTTATAAGTGATATACGGCCAGCAGTGCTAAAAAAAGTGTCCCTTAATTGGACGTCCAGAATGCGTTTCATCAAGAACAGCTGCGGTGCCGATATGCCCGAGATTTTCAAATATTAATGCCATGTATTGATCTTTCGAATAAAAAAAAATTTAGATTACAATTTAATTTTTTGTGTTGTTTTTTACAATTTCAAGTTTTATCGGGCTTAAAAATAACCCTTTACTAACATTTATTTCGACGGGTGTGAAGTATTCCGGACTTTCCATATATGTTATGTATATATGAGTATCACACTGTTACTTCAAATTCAAAAAGAGAAAAAATAAATCGTATTGGAAATTTTAATACAATAATTAGCGTAACGGATACAACTATTGGCACTCTTAAGCAATTCTCATATAGTAACCGTTAGTAGTTGTATTGAGAACGGTATCATTACGATATAAATTTTATTATGTAACAGGTTATCCAGTTTTCTTGAAAATGGAAATTCTCCATTTTCAAAATAATAATTAAAAATATGTTTAATTTACTAAAATATGAAGGTGTTCCAAAAACTATATCTATTGGCATGGTCGTTTATTAATTGGCACCTTTTTTAAGTACAATTATTGGCATGCCTATACCACAATTGGCATACCAAAAATTTACGTTTATTGGCACACTGATAATTTCCAACGATTATTCTAAAATAAAACATTCAACTTTATAAATAAAAAATATAACAAAAATATATTTCAAAATAAAATTACATGTATTTAATAAACAGCTATTAAAAATTATAATAGAAATAAATAGCCCTACTATTATAAGTTCTCGTTAATTCAATAAAAACTAGTGTAATTATCACAATCAATTTTCGAATATTAATCACAATATTTTGCATCCATTGCAAATAAGTCTTGGATTGTACTGTATTTTTAGTTTTATAAGACATTTAAGATGAAATTCTCTCGTACAACTTTGGCACTTTATGCCGAAATTCTCAAAACCAGAATTTCCCGTAAAGGCATAGGTGCAATGATAGCACATCTTTCCAGCTGCAGGTGAATTATCTCCAATGTCCAGTACCACATCAGTACAAAAAAGTTTACGAACATGATGATCTTTCGGTGGCTCACTAATAATCGACGCTCTGTGCGATGTAGAAAGTATATGTTTGAAGCCCGTTTTATCTTCTTTACGTATTTCTTTGTTTTTTAGGAACGGTTTGACAATGGTTTCATGAGGTATCGTTTTACCTAGAAGTTCATTTTGATCGTTTTTGATGCTTTGTAGTTTCTGTATCTGCTCAAACTTTTGCAGTGTCTTTGATTGGCTCCACGCTGCTTGACGTCGTCGTATTTGTAGTAGATTGATATCTTCCGGAAGATTCATCCATTTCATTGAGTTTGATAATTGGTTCTACAATAGGTTCATTAAAATCGGGAGTCTCAACTAGACAACTTTTATTATTGCTATGACAATTTAACTGTTCGTAGATTCGCATGTCTCTATTTCCTTCAATACTACTCTGCCCTGTATTTTCAATTGCAACTAACACATTTGTAGAAGTTGTCGTACTTGAAAACTTCTTAGACTTTGCATTTTCTTTGCGTGGGCGTTTCGATTTATTCAGTTTTTCTGCATTTTTTAACTCCTTATTTTTCATTCGTAAAATTTTGCGGTTTTCCTTTTCTAATTCAATTTTTTTAAGTTGATCTTTTTTTAGTTGTGCTTGTTTTATCCACAGCGGAGAAGTAACCACATATGGCTTTTTAATTTTGTCCGTTTTGCAACCTTTTCTCAAGGGAGTCTCTGGCCAAGGTAGGAAATCATCAATTATTGCCGTAGTGCTTTGCGGAGGAACAGTTATGTATGCCACTGTTTGTAGTTCTGTGGACTGTTGAATGGGAATGACATTGGAAATATTTATAATTTCGTCATTTGCCGTACTTGGCGGATCTTGAATTATAAAAAATTCATCGATGGCACTGATGTCTATTTCTGAGGTTTCTATATTCTGATATTCAACGTGCGTTTGTGTTGATTTATCTGAAACACTTAGATTTAATTTTCCTTTGGATTTAAACTTGTTATATAAATCATATAAAATTACGAAATCTTCGTTGAAGCTATCTTTTTGAAGTTCACCTCGGTTGATACTTTCGAATAGTTGAATTTTGTTATCACCGATTGCTTCACACAGCGTTTGAAATCCATCGTCCGGTGATTTGGGATTTAGTCGACTGCCATATGTAGATTTAGACGATGATCTTCCTAAGCATTTCGATAAATTAATTGCAAATTTGTTGAATGGAAAGAGGCCACATGCCTTGAAGCCCTTCTGAATAGTCTCTTTACACACAGTACTTTCCACAACATCATATAATAATGGTGCAAATTTTTCTTTAGTTAAAGAGGCACTAGGATTATTACGTCGCCATTCTAAAACTTTCCGATTCCAAGACGTTTTCAACGGTTTGAATGCTGCCACATCAGCGGGCTGTAATATTCTAGTAGCATTTGCATATAATGCTACTAAAATAATTTGCAGTTTCACACACAGCTCACTCACAGGTAACGTTAGATGGGTTGAGTGCCCGTCAACAAAATATACAACGGGAAATTTAGTGCCCAGCTGCACTAAATACGGATGCAAAACCTTTGATATATACTCGTAAAATACTTGTTTTGTCATCCACCCGTTGTCACTGATTCCAATTCCCCATCCTTTAGGCAACGATTTACGAATTTCTTCCGGTATTCTTTTATATGGGTAGATTATCATGGGAGGGGTTAACACTCCGGCAGCAGAAAAGGTAAACATGACCGTTAATTTTCTTTGGCCAATCCTTTGTCAATTTCGTATACATTTCGAGAGCCTTTCGCTGCTAAAACGTTTTTAGTTTTAGGACATAAAAGAAAATTCGTCTCGTCTCCGTTAAAAATTCGTGTTGGATCTTCTAATATATCATAATAGTCGTGATCTTTTAAAAAATTTTCTATTGTATCGAACCATGAATAAATATCTGAAGCAGCAACTGTAGCACTTGCTGCCGAAACAGGATCACTAGCTCGAAGCGATAGAGACGGATGTCGTTTTAAAAAAGCTTTAAACCAACCCTTTCCTGGAATTTTGTTCTCACCAAATGGATGAGGTCTATCAGTATCTTCTAAAAATTATTTTACTGCTGTAACAACATCCTCGTTTCGCTTCGGGAATCCTTTTTGTTGGGAAATTTTTATCCATTCAACAATGCGTTGCTCTTCTTCTTCGGTTAGGATTGTTGGTGGGCCTGGTCGAGCTTTAGAAAAATTCGACCCTAATCGAAATTGAAGCGTTGATCTAGGCAAATTATATTTTTTGGCTGCCGCCTTTTTACTAATTTGGCCGTTTCTTATTTCACCTAATGCCTTTAATCAAATGTGTCTCTTTTTCTTGGCATTTTTAAATTACAGAATTAAAAATCTACGAGTATAATAACAAAAAAGAATAATTACAATTATTGGCACATGATTAAGGTATAACAATTGGCACGTGCCAATAATTGTAGTTTCTTATTAACCAATTATTGGCATCCTAGTGTCAATAATTAAATTTTGACTTTATTGGAACTAGTTATTGGCACACTATTTTTTTAATGTTTAACATAAACAAATAATCAAAAATAACTCATTTTAATTAATTTTATCATATTTAAGAATATTAATCGTACAAAAAAGTTTAATTACACTGCTGTATCTATATAAAACTAGTACTTACATTTCTGGCCTCCTTAACGAAATACGCTATTTTTTTACTAGTCGAGACGTTTCTGCGCGTGATGTTTTCGCAATGAAATGTTAGAGGAAACTAAACCTATTAACTACTTTTTTTGTTTGACAATACATAAAAAATAAACTAATTTACACCAACACATTGATAAAACATAATTAGGACTTATTAAAAGAGAGGAAAATGCTATGGTAGTCGGTAGTGCCAATAACTGCATCGAAATTATACAGTGCCAATAGTTGTAGGCGTTACGCTATGAGTTTTTTTTTACAAAATGACTCAAACCTCAATTTAAATAAAAAATAAACAAAAAATAAACTCAACCACGTATTGTGTAGAAATATCCGAGATTTTTATTAAAATAGATTATAGCTTTAAAACGATTAGAATAAATATGTTAATAAAACAAGAAAAAGGTTTAAATTCAAAATTGAGTTAAACTCAATAGCATAAGAACACCTAGAATATAAAACTTTGTATCAAAAAACCCGAAATCAAGCATTGTAAGCACGAAATAGTTTATTTAGGTGACTCAATAACCAACTTCATATATCATCGGCCGGATTGTCCGATAATGGCCAACCAAATTTGAATAAAAATGACATCAATACACTGAGAATATGAAAATTCGTAGCAACAAAACCGAAGACGTGCATATTTAGCACTAGGTGGTTTTGGTTAGGTGACTCAATGATCAACTTCATATACTTGCCAGACCTGAATCACGATCTTTGCGAATGGCCAATAATAGCCATCCAAATTTGAGTAAAAATGACTTCAATACACCGAGAATATCAAAATCCGTAGCAATAAACCCGAAGCCATGCATAATTATCACTAGGTGGTTTTGGTTGGGTGACTCAATGATTAACTTTGTGTACTAGCCAGACCTGAATCACGATATCTGAGAATGACCGATAATGTACATCCAAATTTGAGTAAAAATACCTAGTGCTAATAGCGCACGACCTCGGATATATTACTACGAATTTTGATATTACAGGTGTACTGATTTCGTTTTTACTCAAATTTAGATGGCGAATATTAGCCATTTTCGAAGTTATTCAGGCCAATGCCACCTACCAGTAGTCAAGAGAATTTTTGGTTTTTTATACTAAATTTTGATGGCCATTGATGATCATATCGAATGCACTGCTTAAGGTTTATTGCTACGAATTTTTATCTTCAAGTTTAACTGCTGTAAAAGGGCATTCTTATTTGTTTCTAAACGTAGAAAATTCCAAATTTAAGTTCATTCGGTATATTTTTTAATCTCTGGACAAATCTCTGGAAATTCTGTTAATTCATATGAAACTCAAAAAATTCTTATTAGAAATTAGTGGAAAATTCATAAATGGTTGAAGTTCAGTATATTTGGTTTACGTCCCGATTGGTTTAGTACAAAATTTTGGTTAACATTTTATGGTTATGTTACTATAATATTTTTTCTTCGTGATCTGATAGATCTGATAAATTTTAATTTTTACTTAGTTATAATATATAATATTTTTCATCCATTTTAATTAAAACAATTTGATATACGTCTAATACTGATAGAATTTGCTTGATTTCGTTAAACTTTTCTTGATGTGCTTGTTTTTAAATGTCGCCAATTCAATGAATATGTATGTATCTGTCTCTTGTTTCTGTAACACTTTTATTTTATTTCAATGTTTTGAATTAAAATTTGTATATAATTTATATATAATAGTTTTGTAAATTATTTAAAAATGTGTTCTATGCTTTCTAAACTAATTAAAGTAATGTAAAGTCAAACATAATATTTTACTTTACATTGACAATTTCGCAAATTAAAAATCATAACGGTGTATCACACAACTATATAGAAAGGTTTAAAATTTCAATTGGAATTAGCAGAAGTCCAATTGAATTTGCATAAGTATATGATTTTAATCTATGGAATACTTCACGAGACCCTTATTTCGTCGTATTTACTTATAATTTTTTTCTTGTTATAAAAATTAATTCGTTTTCGTGAAATGGGCGTAGATCCATCTTTCATCTTTGAATCTGCGACCCCAGATCCTCAACCAATTTTGATGGATGGTGGAAGTAATTTCTTGAGAAATAAATATTATTGAGAGTACATAGTGATGATCGGTTCTTGATCTATTTTACGACAATATTTGGCTTCGACAACTTAGAACCATGACAGTCTGAGATAAAGGTGGGAAAACATATAAACAGCCAGTCTACGTTAGCGATGTCGGCCAAGCTATTATTAACGTCGCTTAAGATTCATTAGTTGCCGGCGAAGTCTAACAAGTATAATTACAATGGTTTAGTTGACATTTATTAAGTCCCCGAATTGGTCGACTGGTTCAACCAGGTTATGCGTAAAGACGAACAAAATCAATCTTAGAACGTGTAGAATGCGAACATGTCACCAATTTCAGAAAACTCGAAAATTCTTATTGTTCTTGGAGCACAGCACTATTTGAAGTTAACCTGGCGAAAGATCGAAGATGAAGTGAAAGGCAGAAGGTACCGATACCTTCACTTAATTCAGAGTGAGAGCCGTCTATGAAAAAATTCCGATTATTGAATCTTAAGATAATCGTAGTCAGGATTTAACCCCTGAAAATAAATTGTCGCAGTCAAATTCAGACAAATTTTTGGCATGGCTGAACTGGCGAAATTGAAAATAAATTTGTTTGCAGAGCACAAGCCGAGGTTTTTAAACACACATTGTTTACATAGCAAGGATCGGTATCGTGGACATAACACCGTTGATAGTATACAGCCATACCCTTTAAACGATTAAGTTTTGCTAAAGATTAATTTGGGTTAGCCACAGGTCGCCAAACAACATAAGTGCGTAAGATCCCTAACGAAAATTAGTATTTTGGAAGTCAAACCGCACAATTTTTCAAATTCTCTTCGACATTGCCAAAAAGTGACTTATGCAGTTTACTTTCCAAGTGAAATTTTTATGAAAATTTACTATCTAGAGTGACACCAACATGTTTACATTATCTATTCTAGTAATCGTTTCACCTAAAAGATAAGGAGCAGGTAATTCACCAAGATTCTGCAACGATTACGTAAGTACATCGTTCAAGGTTTTATACCTCTGAGTTTTGTTTATCATTGTAAATGTATATGCAATTGTGAAGATCATTTCCCGCGAAATGATAACAAATAAACAAAAAGTTTATTGATTAGGAGAAATCATATTTGATTGACCCGTTAGCAATGTTGGAGTGGGATAACCTGTTTAAATTATGGGTATAAAAGAAGATATTTTTGGATGCTCGTGGTAGTCGATGGTCAGTTATTAAATCTTTATATACTGAATCATTTTAAGTTTTTTTGTTGGCGTTATAATATCTGAGATATTGCCGGTTTTGAAAAATAATTAGTTTACTCTTGCTGAAAGTAGCAAAATAAAATATTTTTTTTTTCAAGTTGTGCTAAAATATCGCGAACGCGAATATTGTTTATAGTGGTGTTTTTTATTGCAAATTGTTAAAAAGAAAAATTTGTTTAAA
The DNA here is from genome assembly GCA_963691935.1 of Nephrotoma guestfalica. Taxonomy (NCBI): domain Eukaryota; kingdom Metazoa; phylum Arthropoda; class Insecta; order Diptera; family Tipulidae; genus Nephrotoma; species Nephrotoma guestfalica. The sequence continues at coordinate 123,288,401 of OY829914.1, forward strand.
AGAACTAAATTGTGATATTGGATTGTAGTTTTTGTGCCATGTTAGTATTCGAAAAAAAAAATATAAAAATATCTAAGTTTAGTGAAAATATAAATGAATTTAGAAATTTCTAGTTAAAAGTCGAAATCTCTAATCACTATAACTGTTCTCGTAACGTTAAGTAGTTTCTTAAGTTAAACATAAACAATTACTAAATTTATAAAATATAATTTATAATATAAACGAAACAAACGATTAAATAAAACTCATAAAATAAATAAATAAATAGTGGAAAAAGTACTCTATAATAAACAAAATAGTGTGTGAATTGTGAATCTGCAACTGTATAAACAAATTTGTTGCGCATCTTAAAACAGTCCAGATATAAAAAAAACTATAAGCCAAGTGATACCGAAAATTAAAAGTGGTATTGTGGTCATAGACAAACAATATACCGGAAAAAAAAACCAATTTCGAACAAAAACTGTCCAATGAAGTGAAAAAGGCTGAACAAAATCTGTGCACAGTGTTTTATTTTTTTTTGGTGAACTTTATTAATAAAAATAACAAAATAAAATAATTAATAGAATTTCAATAATAAATAAGTTTAACTATAAAATAAATAATTAATTAATAATTTGAAAAAAAAACCTAATGGATTCCAATTTACGCATCATCGTAACATCGGCCGCGGCCATATTATAATTTAAGTACCAAATTATATTTATATTTAATTTACTTTTTTAATATATAACATTTCGACACATATGCATGCTTTTTGGATTTTTGTTGATTTAGATAGTTTTTTTTGTAGTTCTTAATAGTTTAGTTAGTTTATAGTATGACGTCATTAGCTCATAATATTTGTATATTATTTCCAAGTTGATTTGAATTTTCACAATTCTTTTATTTAATTTTGTTTCCAATTTTACAAGGAAAATAATGATTTTTTTTCTTTATTTCAATTTGTTAATAAATGAATCTTAAAATTTATTCAATATTCAATTTATCTTTTAATAATTTTTTTTGATAATGGCTTTATTTCCGCTCCGTTTTTTTTTGAGTTATTATTTTTCAGAATGAGAAGCTAAATATTTGTATGTAGGGTAAGTTGTTGATTGCTCACAATTGGGTTTCGTACGGTAGGTTGGTCCATGTCTCGTTCCCTTTCTCTTTCAATGTTCCTATTCCTGGATTCCTTTTTTTTTATTTCCCTTCCTGCGGTCTATCAAGACTCAATCATGTTTCGGGAAACCCCACGCCATCCCCTGAGCCTTAGCCGGCCTCTGTTGACCGCCCCGAGACCTCTGATTGTGTAAAATTCTGTTAACGGGCAATACTCGTATTGGTTCCCGTTACAATTCTTCACCTCATCAGTAAGCTGGATTTGGACGCATTCACGTGCAAACCATTATCAAGGCACCACCTCCCTGCAACTTGTAGAGCGCCCTGCAATTAACCATATATGATGGAACCACTTAGATGTTTACCTGAAACTGTAATGACCAGGTCTTTAGCATAGCTCTGAACAATAAAGTCAGATTGCCGTAGTTTTAGTAATTCACCAATAGGCAAGAGCCACAAAAAAAGAGATCTCACAGGGGGTATACTTTAGGATTGTTTGTGGAAATCGGAAGGCCGTTCAGCTCGGTCACAAAAATGTGAGACCACAGCACGGACCCACTCCACGCAAAAATATTTCAGACAATTCCAGAATCATGTAGGTAGCGAGATATTAGAAGTGCTATCAAAGCCATTCACAATGTCCAGTAAAATACCCACAAAAACGAATTATTACTAAGAGATCTTTTAAATCATTGTGACAAGTTCATGTAGTTGTTCACACGTTTTACCGGTTTAGTCGGTGCCGATTAGTATCGCCCGACCTATTAGCTCTAATAATGAAAATATGAGTTGGAATAAAAGAGCCCTAATTAGAGGACATCGGTGCTGTAATTCGTTAGTGTTAGTTTGTTCCAAGGTAACAAAATCGGAGTTAGTAATATCACAACCGGCAAAGTAAACAGCAAGCAGTAACTCTACAATATCCTGATCGGAAGAAGTCAGCCTGAAATCAGGAAATTGCAACACGTCCAGCGTCATTTATAGCTACAGACTTATTAAGTATCACGTTTAGATACACTAATAATTTCTTTACACAAATTAATCCAAGAAGTCGGTGGGCGTTCATTTTTATTTGTTCTTCTTAAAAGGCGCCGCAATCGAAATTAGGATTAAATCGTTTGGCTTTATTCTTAAATCTTCTAGCAGCTTTAATCAATTTTTTAAGATCAGAGCGAGCAAATAATATGTTCATAATTCTTTGGTTCGGTGAAAAGAGGACACACATTTTCAAAAACTACCTTGATTATGAGCTTGAAGATCACAAGAGAAACATTCCCTGTTTATTAGCTTTGTATTATGATAAGGTTTAATATTTAATGTTTTTTTAAGTTTATTTTAATATCCCTATTGTCTGGAGAAAGAAGGCCTTTAGATAGTTTTCAATACCGCATATCAACCATATATGCAACAGAGCATAAACTAATATTCACCATTAACCACCATTATCACCTTTCTCTTTATAAAATTGACATAGATTGGCTCACATAATTTATTGAGGCGAGCTCAGAAGTACTTAGTTAGTAAACCCCATTTATTTATATTCGACCTACCCCACAACGTGTGATGAGCACTGAAGTCACAGAATACCACTACAACTCATTAAGTTTATGAGGAGATGGAACGGGGTCACAGAATAGTTAAACTGATATGTTACCACAAGAGTCGCATTATTATCAGAAATAGAATGTAAGCTCTCTCCTTTGTGTCGGAATCCTCATAAAAGCTATAACAATAAATATTAATATGAAATTAACTATGTGCCTAAAAGTACTAAACTGAATATTTTCTAGGACGTATTGAAGTATGGATCCGGACCCATGGTAGTACTAGAAGGATTGTCGGTCAACCCTGTATAAACTTGCCAGGTGGTTAGCTTTTATCATATGCATTTCCATTCCTTCGTTAAAACACTCAGATTTTGGAAGTGTGTAACAAGAGCGGCTTCGGAAGTTCGCCGACTGTCAATTGGCTAACATGCCAGAAATTCTTGATTTTGCCAATTTTTTCAGAAACCAATTTTAAGTGCAAGTTTCACCGATCTTTCACTTTCGTGAAATGGTTTTGCAGATGGTAACGCTACGACTATATCCCCGAACTAAAATAAAATGAAATCTCTGTGAGTACAGCCCAGACGGCTGAATATTAAGTTTCGCTCTTAAATTAAGAGATCCCAGTGACATTTGGCTAAAATCGGACCACCGGAAGTGGCACCTTCCGTAAGGGATTTTTCGTTGTTTGCATGTATTTTGAAAATTAAATCATTTACCACCAGGCCATTTAAATCGTCGCTGTTTTGTTAATTGGATGTTTGAACGAAATGAAGGTTTTTCATCAAAAATCATCTTTAGCGATGAAGCTCATTTTCATCTTAATGTGTGTCAATAAACAAAATTGTCGAATTTAGAATCCTCATTTTATTCACGAAGTAGTAGTTCATCCTCCAAGAGTCACTGTTTATGGAGGTTTATGGGATGATGGCCGCATTGGGCCGTTTTTCTTTGAGAACGAACAGAAAAATGCCCTAGGCGAAGCCGTGGTGGGCATATGAACGATATTGTTTTTCATACATAAATGGCATAGAGCTACCTTTCCTCATCAGTAAAACATTTTGGCTTGTCATTTCAAAATGTGTGTTTTATTTACAAATGAAAAAAGGACTAACCCATCTTGTATTTTGAAAAGTACGTGGCATTTACGAAAACACGATTAAAAACAAAAACATTGTGAATTAAATTTCAAACAAGGCTAGTGCAGATCAGCTTTTAAATTTTGCCTAGCATTCTAAATAGCAAGTATTTGATAAAAAACATTATTTCACCAAAATTCGACTCCGAATCTCTCCAATCCGTTGACTATTCGGAATGACACTTCATAAACTTTTTCCATTAATTGGAATGTACTGGAAGCTGCATTTTCCATAGGTGCTTTTAAATATTTTCATTGATGTTGGAAAGATTAGATTTTTAAAAATACATCATAAAATCATAAGATTAAATTAAATTTAAAGATAAAATTTTCCACAGGAAGTGACCTTGCTGGTTTTTTGAAGTTTAAGCAGGAATGAAGTGTTTTTATTATAAAAACAGTTTTACCCAAAGTCCGGTAAGTTTAATTTGCCGCTTTAGAAATCAAGTGTGATGTATTCAGGATCTATGCACGTTTGTCTTAAATGAAAGTGGAGTATTTTCCATAATATATTCATCCCTCCATTTTTTGTATAAGCTGGCGTCGTATCTTTCCGAGGTGCTTAATTTTACCTTCATTTACGATAATCTCGTTATTCAATCTCTAGATGTTCATCCCCAAACCCAAAGTACAGTCGGACATAAAACCATCGATATTCGAAGAGGCCATGAAGCCTTAACTCAGGTTCGTTGACCTATTCCATTTGACATCGAACGTAAATGAGATGGACAATACTCTAGTGAGTTTAAATCTACGCTGAAACAAATATATATTCTATAAAACGAATTTTTTTTCAATTTTTGAGGAGCACTGGCTGGTTAAAGCTAAAAGTATAACCCCGCGAGTATGGGCGCGGTAAAACCCTAGCTACTTGCCTTGAGGGGGAAATACCCACGGCAAATCCTGAAGCGTCCTTTCTCCATGTTCGGGGCGGCTTCGACCAGCGCCTGTTCTCCATGTTAGGGGCGGCTGTAAAAAAAACAACCTGGCAGTAGGCATACAATGCTAAGGGAAGAAAGCCAGAATATAAAATACTCAATGGAGTCAACCATGAAAAGCAACGTTACGCTGCAATAAATCGAATGCCCAATACCGGCGGGAGCAAGCAGGCAGACTTCCAGTCGTCGAGATTCAGCGACCGCAGTGATATAGTGAATCAACGCTTGCTTACTATACCATATACAGCTGCAAGCAAAACCTCTGAGTTTGTGAGTCTGGTAGGCGATTCGTCCAGTACAGCTGACGGAAGTTCAAACACCTTACACAGAATTGAACAATCCTCTCTTAAAAAGAAGTATGATGACAAGATTGCCTATAAAACCGTCCGTTGCAAGTACTGTCAAACGATCAATTTCAATTTCAATGTTGAATATGAAGCCAGAAATGGCAAGTGGTATAAATATACTCCTCGAAAAGCACCGTAGCGACACAACCTGTAAAGTGAGCACTAAACGTAATGTACATATGACACAATCTGGCATCGATCGCTATATTACTATACAACGGAAAACGGATAGCCGAAAGGCGGAAATGCTACTGAAAAGTAAGAAATCGAACGTCAAAAAATTCATAATACCGCTGAAAACCGATTTGAAACGGTCACCGAAAAGGATGCAGAAGAGTGCAAAAATGTAAATGCAAATATTCAAGAACAGGCTAATCGAAAATACAAGCCACCTCCAATCTACTAACCAATACACACAAGGTGGTGCAAGAACTCAAATCAAGCGTGCTAGCGAATGGAAAACATTCCACGTAACAAATTTACCACGTGGCAAAATACACGAAGTAAAAACAAACTCATGAGGTCAACGACTATAGAGAAGTTTTTAATTATTACGATGCTCACAACAGAAACTATTATACATACCGATTGAGTCTTCAAAGGATTTTTCTGTCGTTAATAAAGGCATCGATGCCCATGTTGAAACAAGCAATACCCAGGCTGCGCTTGTTGAAGATGGATTTCAGATAGAGAAAGTATATAGGATTATGAACCACCCGAAGCAACCATCCGAAAGCATTTTGAAAAAGTTAGAAGTTCATCTAATATATAAATTAAAGTACGTCATACACAGACGCATAACTTTTGAAGAACCAAAGAAAAGGTCCGAACTAATACAGTGTTTAATACAAGTTGATTTCAGTGTGCGTTGTATGCGTTGTATGAAACTATACCAAACCAAAAGTTGACCAAAACCAAAGAACTCCTCAACAGAAAAGAAATGCAGCAATTGCGGTGTAAACTACACTCAAACTACCGAGGATGCCCCTAAACTACATCATATACCTTCGCATAAGCCAAATGACTCATTCGCTCAGAACATCAACCAGAAAACCAACATACGCAAGCGTTTAGCAAGGTGATTCCTAAAATTCTGAACTTTTCTTGAATAATTGCATGCAACTGATGATGCAGTTAGCGACAACAATGCAAAATTATACAAATTATGCAAATCTAAAAAATCAAACCATTATCATCCAGAAACTAGAATGTCCCCGATAAATTACCTGAAGATATGCCACTGGAACGCAAACGGTATAACCCAACACAAACTTTGAACTGAAACATTTTCTAGCAAAACCCGAAATTGATCTCATGCTACTTTCTGAAACCCACTTAACCGATAAATACAAGTTCAGAATAAATGGTTACAAAGTTTATAACACAAAACATCCCTTGGGCAGAAGTCGAGGAGGAATTGTTATTAATAAAAAGCGGATTTGCCATTATGTATTAAATGCATATAGCACTGAGGAAATTCAAGCAACCTCTGTATGTGTGAACCTCGACAAAGTAAGCTCTTTTATCGCTTCAATATATTGCCCTCCAAATAATAACGTTTCGGCAAATATCTAGAAAACATTTTTTGCAACCCTGGATCAACGATTTATGGTCGCTAGCGACTTTAATGCCAATCATACCTACTGGGGTTCAATATTGACTACTCCAAGGAGGCGTCAATTAATGAATGTCATTCAAGAGAAACACTATTGAGATTGTCAAAAAACCCCTGACGTCCTTGTTTTTGCAGTCACAAATAAAATAAACCAAGAAATAATTCAGGCTGAACCACATTTAGAATTATTATCTTCTGACCACTCTCCGGTCTTACTACATTACTGGGCTGACCAAAAGTCATGTTCAACAAACAACTATCTAACAAACACTCTCACTAACTGGTTGAAATTCAAGATTGCATCAGGTCGCATATTGATCTGACGTTTACACTGCAGACGGCTAACGATATAACCATAGCTATCGAAAACTTTAATGATTTACTGGTCAATGCAGCTAGTTCCTAAAAATGTTAACAGAGACGCGTCGCTTAAGACGCATCTGGCAAAATAATTGATCGCCAGATGCAAAACACAACTTTAACCAGGCGAAAAGAAAACTGCAAAGCCTACTACAAAAAAAAAATGAGACGGTTTATATGCAAAACTGTCTTAACACGTTTACTGCCGTGTGACCCACCCCAGTCACAAGTATATGTTTTTAAGGTAAAAAATTTTTTCGGATCTTGATTGAAGCACTCTAAAGATAGTGTTGGATTACCCTCGCGGTTGCCTCATTGTAAGTTTTATTTAGGAGAAACAATTTCATTTAACTTTTATTTATTGAGCCGAATTTTTCTAATACATTTTTTCCTATGGTAGCAGTAAACGTGTAAAGGAATTATCTGCCCATTCGGACACAAACTATTCATTATAGAAGGCCACTAAATACTTTAAACGGCCTCATCAACTAGGATATATCCCTGAGTGCTGGAAATTGTTAACTATAAAAATGATCCCGAAGCCTGGCAAGGATCCTACCAAAGTTTGGTTATATAGACTAATAAGCCTACTACCAATCATCTGGAAAGTATTGAAAAAAACAATAATCGAAAATATTAAAACGGAACTACAAAATATCATCCCTCTAACCATCAATATTGTTCCAGGGCGGAGCATTGACCCATTGAGCAAGTGCACCGAGTAGCTACAGAAATAAAGTCAGCATACGAAGAAAAAAATACTGCTACGCCGTCTTCTTGGATGTTGCCCAAGATTACGATAAAGTTTGGCACGAAGGTCTGCTTCATAAAATTAATCTTAAATTGCCAGAAATTTACCAACTTATGAAGTCGTATTTGTCAAATCTCAGATATTATGTCAAATACAAAATCGGTCGCGAAAAATATTCTGGCTTGAGTACCACAAGATCTACCAAAGTCGTCGTATGTAGCCATAAAAATCCACAAATGGCGTCCGAAACTCTGCAACCACATATGCCATCGAAATATGGCTAAAGAAATGGAAGATAAAGGTCAATGAAGAGAAACCGACTCACGCAACATTCACATTAAATAAGCTTACTTGTCTGCCTGTCACAATGAATGGAATACAAATCCCTCAATCAAATGGAGCAAAATACCTAGGTAGGCGTCCATCTAGACCGACGCTTTACTTGGCGAAAACATATTGAAACGAAATGAGACCATATAAAATTAAAAGTGGATAAAATGCACTGGTTGATGGTGAAATATTCAACTATTGAATTAGAATACAAACTTCTACTGTATAAAGCAATGCTTAATCTAATTTGGACGTATGGGTGTATGACAATCAACCTCAAATTCGAACATTGGCATTGTTCACCGAACACAGTCAACAATTCTCAGATTGATTACATGAGCACCTTGGTTCGTAAAAAAGAAAGATATACATAAGGACCTTAGTACCCTACCTATCAAATTCGAATTACAAAAGATGTGGATCAGCTATGCAGGGAAACTAGCACCTCATCCGAATTTGCTGGCGCGATTTGGTAAATGTTTATTTATTTTATGTTACATACATAAACATAAAAATAACCTTCCTTCTTGGTAACAATTTGTAATTGATTATTTTATATTTCCTTGTAAATAATACAAAAACAAACAAATGAACCCTCATCACGCACCCCACGCCACCACGCATGCTTTCCTATATTAAAATATCAATCAATACGACAAACGAAAAGTACTTTAGTATTTATTTACCTCATTAAAAACTAAAGGCGTAAATTGAAACATCATGACTGTAAAACTTTTTCCATAAAACCGCTTCTCAACTATGTACGTATGAACATAACGCAATGCCAATAAAAATTATAAATTACAAAACTGAGAATATTTTTTATCACAATTAAAAATCCAGTATCCAGCAATTCCGTATGTAATTCTGTTCGGAAAATAACTTAATTTTTTTTGTAATTTAATCTCTTTGAGAAAAACCGAGATGAAAAAACACAAAAAAGTTTCAAATTTATGAAAATAAATTATTTTAACAAAATTCATATTTAAATATTTTGTATTTGTTGTATTCATGTTTATACGGTACAAGACGAGAAACCATATTAAAATTCAACAACTTAAAACGTAGAACTTTTTACTTTTTTGCACAAAAATACTTATAACGAATAATAATTTTCTAACCTCATTTATCATCACAATTTAAAATAAATGCACACAGTAACAAACCCAAAATATGTTTGTCGATTAAATAAATATTTTAGTTAGGTAGCTAGAAATAAATCTGTACAATTCTTGAAAATATAAATTATCTTTATGTAAAAAGCTTGCAACCATATCTCAAAATTTTTGAAATACTTAGATTTTGGAATTGCATTACAAATAGCTAAGTACCCCAAAAGTATAAAAAAGCAAAAGCTTTATTCTGTTTTTTATTATATCATTCCATTCAGATTTATTTCCTCCGGCTCTCTATGCGGTGAAAGTTTAACAAACAAAATTAAATTAAACTTACATTATGTTTCCAAATTACTTTGTATGCTTGTGGATTTGCATGAACTTTACATTCAAAATATACGTCATCTCCTTCTTCGATATCCTCTGGATTTAAATTTGATCCTAATTCCAATATAAGTGTTGGGATAACTAGAAATATATTTATAAAAAAAATAATTATTATATTTTAGAGTTGTGAATTTTGTGTTTTTATTCATATTTAATTTAAATTTTTGTTAGTAAAACCACATAATTTTTAATATTTGAGTATATCAAAATGAATTTGTATGTGTGCATGGAAACTAAAAAGTTATTTCAATTACGAGTACATGAGGTTTAGATTAAAATTTATAAAAATGGTAATAACATTTTATATTTCTGATTAGTTTAAAATTTTGTTTATAATTTATTTTTATTTGTTTATTTGAGGTAATTTAAAAATTTAATTTTAAATCAATAAATCTTATCGAAATGCAATCTTCCGATTTAATAAAATAATTTCGAAATCTATTATGGTTTTGATAATTGGTTGACCTATTAAGTTCTGTAACTTAAGGAACAATAATTTCGAAAGTTTTTTTTTAAAAATTGGATTTGCCTCTATAAATAATCTTTATAAATATATATATAAATATATATATATATATATATATATATATATATATATATATATATATATATATATATATATATATATATATATATATATATATATATATATATATATATATATATATATATATATATATATATATATATATAGGGTGTTGCAACAGGTGCGCTTCAACTTTTTCCGATAGGGACGGCGAACGACGCCATATTTTTTATTAATCTTTTGTCATTTGGAAACTTCATTAGTATACATTTCATCATGGAACGCTACACACGTGAACAGCGATTGCAAATCGTGCAAATTTTTTATCAAAATAATCGTTCTGTTGCTGCTACTTTAAGAGCATTACGGCCATTTTACGGTCCATTTAACAAGCCAGCCCGTTCGACAATCGACCGTATAGTGGCAAAATTTGATTCTACGTTTTCGCTACATAATGTTCTGGTGCCCTCGAGAGTAAGAAGTGCGTGAAGTGTTGAAAACATCGCAGCCGCCAGGGCTCCAGTTCAAGAAGACGCGAATGTGTCGCTCACACGACGTTCGCAACAATTGGGCCTTTCTGTGACATCATTGTGGCGAATTTTACGTAAAGATCTTGGCCTACATCCGTATAAGATTAAGCTGACACAATAACTAAAGCCGTTTGACCATTTGAAGCGACGCCGATTCGTAAATTGGGCTCAAGAGCAAATCGAAAATGAGGCTCACTTTTGGCTAAATGGATTTGTCAACAAGCAAAATATGCATTACTGGGCAGGAAGCAACCCACACGTGATTCATGAGGCACCGTTGCATCCCGAACAAGTCACTGTTTGGTGCGGATTACATGCCGGCGGCGTCATTGGGCCATATTTTTTCATCGACGATAACGATCGCCACGTTACTGTTAATGGAAATCGATACCGCGATATGATAATCGATTTTGTTTGGCCGCAATTGAATGGAATGGACTTGGACGACATGTGGTTTCAACAGGACGGGGCCACATGCCACACAGCACACGCTACAATCGCGTTATTGAAGACTAAGATCGATGAGCGTGTTATTTCGCGAAATGGACCCGTCCAGTGGCCGCCGCGCTCGTGTGATTTGACACCTCTAGATTATTTTCTTTGGGGTTATGTGAAGTCATTGAAAAATTGAAAAACCCTGATTTATATATATATATATATATATATATATTTCTATATATATATATATATATATATATATATATATATATATATATATATATATATATATATATTTCTATATATAGATATATATATATATATATATATATATATGTATATATATATATATATATATATATATATATATATATATATATATATATATATATGGGTCATTCCATTATATTTCAGGGAATTTTTTCGCATTTTTCAAAATTTGTCTCTTAGATTTAAATTTTTTATTTTTTTTCGTGTTCCTTATGTAATATTGGCATGCAAAGGTGTTTTTTGTTTTTTATTTTGACAATCGAAATTCCCGTTATTCGATATGTCAGTTTTGACATCTTTCGCACTTTTAATATTGTGTCTATACATAAAATGTTCTATTTTCCATTCTGTAAAAGATATTGGTCTCGTTTTTAATAATCGTTTTTATAAATCATATTTTCACTGTATCTAGTTTGGCTGCTACATGATTTTAAATTTGAAATATTACAAAATTTTAATTTTTTTCGTTGTGAATGTGAATCAAATTTAGAGAAAAGGGCGACATACTCGTATATGCTATTCCTAGGAATAGCTTTGATCACCATTAAGTAGAGCTTCACATGAGCCTAAAAACAAAACTTTATGTTACATAATTTGAGCACCAGAGGTATTTAAAATTTAAAATTCGCATTTAATTATCTCTTTTAGTTAAACAAATATTAAACTTAAATGCAATTTTAATGTGTTTTAAGTTTTAAACCTGGAAATCCAATATTTTAAATGAGATTTGGAGAGGGTGCTTGATAATAAGGGAATTTTGTCGGCGTTTTGTAGTAAAATAACTTTGGTCTAATTATAACAGCGAGTGAGCTGTTATATATAGGAAAGCCAACTTTGTTTGTTAGAAAGTTTATTGTACCGGATGAGTCATGGCTGAGGTAACCTAAAACACAACGCCCTTATCATGAAAATTGCACTAGCATGACGTAATTTATTAGCCCTATGAGTTAAGTTTATTGTTTATTATGTTTGTTATACTATGTGAGTCACTTTATTTTACTCTCTAAGGTAAGTATCTCATTGTTTTATATATCTCTAGTATAATGTAGTTTAGGTAGTTTTCGTGATTTAATTTTTCTACTCGAATATAAATTTCTTGTATCGAAGCATATGGTTCGATATGCCACTTCCAATGTTTGCTATCGTCAACTATAAGTGGATCTGACGGCAATAAAAGATGTCACATTTAAAACTTTTACAGTTCTCAATATAAACAGATGAATAAATGTTTACTTTACTTAGTTAATACTTAACAGTAAACGACGTAGTTGTGCTCTTGTAAATTTTTAAGTGAGATATTTCTCGTAAAGTAAAAGATGGTAAATCCACAGTGTTGTAATCCATTTGAATTGGAAAATCAAATATAAAACAACAATCTAAAGCCGTTCGTGAAGCATTGGCTGAAAAATCCAAAAAGTATTTAAACCGCGGTTTATCCAGACAGAGATTTTGTGGAAAATGCAGCATAAAATTATACAAATTAAACGATGTGCCAATTATAGCAAACCCAGCTTCCGAATTTGCAAGTCAAATTCCATCATCATCTGGGTCTTCTTCAAATCAATCGGAGCCGATATCACTGCCACCAACGGAAATGTTCCGAGAAGGTTATATGTAAAAGTTCTCTGAAATATGTATATGATTGGGTAGATCACCAGCAAATAAACACAGGCTCATTGAGCCAGGTTATAACAAAAAACAACTAGAAAAAGTAGGAAATCTCACTTGTGAAAATGTGCTATGCATACCGTTTCCAAAAATATCACCAACAGATGAGCCAGATGATGAACATGAGCTCCTAACTTTGTTACCAGACAATTGGTCAGTGTCTAAAATTATGGATACATTTAATACTTCGAAATATATGGCAGAAATGTCGAAAAATCTCATCAAAGGCCACGGACATGGTAGCTTCCCAGGACCTAGGAAAACTAGATCTGGGGTCTCTCCTGAAACAATTACATTAATAGAGGAATTCTACAAAAGTATGGACATCAGTCGTCAGCTTCCTGGAATCCACGACTTTGTTAGTGTTCCTGATCTTGATGGAGGTCGCATTATAAAACAGGAAATGCTATGCATATTAGCTGTAAAAACCATGAACACATAATGTTTGTGTGTGCATAATTCATCAGAATAATAATTTATTGTGCCCGGTTATATGAAAAATTTTAAATTGCAATCCTGCAATTATGAATGAAAAAGAGTTATTAAAGTACATATCCTGTGAAAATTTGACGTGGGATTGTTGTGAAGGTAAGATTATTAGTTATATTATGCAATCTGAAAATATTTAAAATTGGTCTAAATGGACGTTACTTGTATCTTTGTTTACAGGTAAATGTGGAGACTGTCTCAGTCTGGTGTATAAATTAATAGAACAACTGAAAGATGCTGCAAAATCGGGAGTAATTGATGAAGTGACATACAATAATTGGATTTCCGTTCAAAATATATACAAACTGATAAAGATCACGTCTTCAGTTGACGAAATTGCCGATATTTATCAGAATCTTCAAAATTCGGCTTAGCAGCACTTCGCAAACATGACTACATAACCAAAGAACATTCAAGATATCTAAAGTCAGTAAAATGTAGTTTACAAGAAGGATAATATGTAGTGATTTTCGATTTTTCGGAAAATATTAAATTTGTTACTCAGAATGAAGTACAAGCAGCACATTATTCTACACCGCAAGCAACATTATTTCCGATCGTAGCCTACTATAAATCAGCAACAGGTTCAATAAGCATACTCTCCTACGCAGTAATTTCAGAAGAAGATAGATACGCATGATACAGTAGCAGTGTACAATTTTCAAACGAAATTTATAAAATGGGGCTGAATATCCAAATCCGACGAAATTTTATTATTTTTCTGATGGAGCTGTAATTCTAATTCAAAAATTAGAAAATTTTTGTAAATATCAACTATCACAAGGCGGATTTTGGTGTTGACTGCGAATGGAATTTCTTTGCTCCTAGCCATGGAAAGGGACCATCAGATGGTATAGGAGGCACCATTAAGAGAACCGCTAGATTAGCATCATTGAGAACTGTTGACGACAGTCTTTTCAATAACCCAGAAGAATTTTTTAAATGATGTAAATGTAGAAGTAACATCAAGTCCGTGCACTTCGACTATGTATCTAAATTAGAATACACATCAACTAAAAAGTTAGTAAATAAGAGATTTCGTAATATTAGCACAGTTAAAAATACTAGACAAATTGTTCAGGTAACGCCAAATGCCGATTTAAACTTTATTAATACTAAAATGTTTTCCAATTCAATAGTTGTAAATAAAAGTTGTTTCTGAGGAAAAATTCTTTCTATAATATTTAAATGTGTTTCTTAATTTATGCTTGTTGACTCATTTCAAGTATTGTATTAGTGTGTTTTAAAATCATAAAATTAGTGCAGGACCGAGAAGTTCTCTTTTCTTCTAACTTTAAACAAACTTGTTGTTTTTTTTTTTTTTTTTTTCAAATTAATTTTAAATAATTATATTTTGGGACAATATAAATGGACATGGAAAAGCTTTAATTATGGCGCAAGCTGGAGTAATAATTTAGCAATCAATAATGAATAAGAATTACCAAGAAGTATCCCTGTTTTACGAAAGAACATAAATTTCAAAAGTCATCATTTTTACAAAGAAGACTATACGAGTATTTGGAGCAATTTGAACTATGCGTCAAATTACAAATGAGCGCTCGTGCTCATTTGCAATGCGATGCGTAGTTCACAAAATTTTTCAATTTTTATGTAATTGAACTACGTCAGTAATAAATAAATAAATAAATAAATTGTAATGTATAATAAAACTGAACAAAAAAATAACGTTTATAATAAAAAACCGTAGTTATTTTATTTTTTATTTTTATTAAAAATTACCTTATAGTAACAATGATTTATTATTTTAAGAATATTAATTTCGGATTACTCCTTCATCAGTTCTTTTTTAACTATTTTTAATTCTAAAAGTTTTCCTGTTTTTATATGTTTTTGGGGTAATGTTATTGGCTCCTCCTGTTTTTTTCTCTTTTTTTAAAATAAATTTTGTATTATGTAGTCATAAATTCTGTTTGTTTTTGTATTTATTTTGTCATTTAAAAGGTTATTACTATCTTTATTTTTGTATATTTCTAATTCTTCTAATCTGTTTAATTTTTGTCCTTCGGTGAGTCTATGTAATACTGTTAAGTTTGTGTGGTAGTCTGAGTATGTGTGTGTTTCTGATTTTATGTGTTGTGCGTAATTGGATTTGGGATCTGATTTTTTGATATCACTGACATGTTCTTTGAATCTTATTTCAAAAGAACGGCCTGTTTGTCCAATATAAATTTTATCACAATCATTAAAGATTAAATCGTAACAATTAATCTTTGGCGTGATAGAATTGTTAAGTTTAATAAACTTATCACGTAGGCGATTTCAATAGATGTTTAATTGCACTTAGCCTTATAGCAAGAACCTCAGAAATTGTTTCACACAGTTAAAATCAATAAGTCATTTTCGATATTATCCGTACGCGTCTTGTGATGATTTTTTAAAGTTTAACAAATTTATGGTATCTTAAATTTGGCTCAGTCAGTGATTATAATCGTCCAAAATGGGATATTTAGACCAGTACATAATACATAAAATCGTCATACCTGTGTTCACCTGTAGCAAAAAATGTTTTCGTACATGTGAGTATTAACAACTTCAAAAAAGAAATTATATAGAATTTTATATCAAACATACATAAAATTTTACGATACCACAGTTCAGTAAATACATGTGTCAGAGTATATCGTAGATAAGTCAACTAAGTTATGTATTGTAAGAATACGTCCTTTTTTATGTGCTGCAAATAATATTCGCGTACGATAAAAATGCCGAACCCAAGTATCAACAAGAAAATCAATTTTTTTGCTTCCTACATCAAACATACAAGACTATGTTGTATATAAAGTTATGTTGATATACTTTTTGCGCAATATAAACTTCCATAATAATAATCGAATCGAAATTTACGTATATTGTGCTTTAGGAAAGCAAAAAAAACTTTATTTTTTGTTTTTGATAAAAGCTTTCAAATTCAATTCTAATTTGTTGAAAGATTTTTTTTGTTTCTGTTTTGTTTTCTTGGTGTATTTAACGAGGCGAAATAAGTTTATTTTGTATAAACGCAGAAGAAGTTTCGTCGAAGTTCAAACATACAAAATAAATAAAACGTGTATGTAGATCTAAGCTTACATGAAAGAAACATTTAACTATTATAAATCGATTTAATGTTATACGGGGGAGGTTTCTTGGTACTTTCATACCATAATACACAAACTCTTAATTTAAACTTCAAAATTTTGCAATATTATTATCAATTTATGAATCGTTAGAGGGAATAGGAATATAGAGGCATATATTCCTATTTATATATATATAGGGAAATATGCCACTGTATAAATATTTTTGTTCTGAACCGCATAAAATTATAGTCTGGATGATTGTCTAACTTAAAACAAAAAAGGTTTTTACAAATTCAGCAACTTCGAAGCGATTTTCAAATTGATTTTCGTTTGTGGAACTTATAATTGAATAAGTTTTAATTTTTGTATAAGAAAATCAACATCTTGTGTGTTTAACCAAGAAAACTAGATACAACATGAAAATGAGAAGGGAATCTTGATGTACCGCAAAATTGAGCTGTGAGTGCAGCGACACAGAGAGCGTGCTACTGAATTGAACTGTTTTATTTTTTCACTATTTTCAACACCCGTTTTTTTTTTTTTTAGAGGAATCGGACTGATCGTCGTAGAGTAAAGACGTGTTTTTGTCTCTCCTTTAAGTAAACTATTATTAATATTTTAATTTAAATCAGTTTGGGAATGTGTAGTGTGAGAGTGATGTGCTATTTTTGAGTGAGTTTTGTTCGTTAGAAGTTCACCTGTTAATACAGGTGAATTGAGACAGTTATTATGAAAATTACGTTCAACACATATACAATCAGAGAAGTATCTTTTTATTCTAATTTTCATTCTAATTATATAAAAGTTAATTATTTATTATTGTTATTGTTATTATAACTATTTACATATATGTGAACGGTAATTTATAATCGTATACATAGAAACTGACATTTCAAAGGAATTTCCTTTGTATGTACTTAAGTACATAAAATATTAGTACCCGAGAAACCAAAATTTGAAATTACAACAGATCGAATTGCAACTTACCCAATAAGCGAAAATTTGTATACTCAAAATGGGTTGCCACCGTATTGTGACAAAAATGACTTTTTGTGGAATAATATAAATTGATAAATATATAAAATGTTAATGAAAGGAGGAAACAGTTTTCTGCCACGGGAAATTTATCATTTGAGCTGAAATATGTTGGATTGTGTTATCCATTTGGGATTTTATTTAAATTTAATTACATTTTCATAACTTATTTTAATAGTTTTCACTTTCTTTAAACAATTCTATAAATTGAAATTTTGTCGAAAGTCCTGATTTAAAACAATAAAGTTGTCGGCAAATATAATTCAATTTATTTTTATTATTATTTAAAATTTATTATTTATTTATTATTTTTACATACCGGAAGGTCAGGGAAGATTGTGATTGCAACATTCTTGATCAGGGGGTCTATTTAATTACTTACTCTTTGAGCATAAACTCAATACAATCAAATATGTTAACGATCCAAAGACTTTTTGCTATGGAATGTTGTTTTTCGACGATCTTTCTGGTTGAATTCAGGTTATGTTTTAGTGAAGTTGTGTGAATGTTAGATATAAATTAACCCTGCTTTTAGTTGTATGAATTTAAATATAGGTAGGTGAATGACAATACCGAATCTAAATTTTTTTTATTTATTTATTTATTTATTTTTATTTTTTTTATTTTTTATTTTGACATTATGGACGGAATATTTAGGTCATCATATGTATGATAATACTGCCGTGTCATTACGAACGTGAGGTCCCTCGGTTAGATGGTGTTGGATGGGAAGATAGGGCAAAATAAGGTTACAAGCAGTATGTGATGAGATGACCCATAGATGTGAATTAAATAACCTAACCAGTCTAGTAGTCTACCAGTACCAGACTGCCGAATACGTATGATAAATATTAGTATCCTTTACCTCAAACACAACTAACTTACATTAATTAACTAACAAACTCTAATCTAGAGTGTGAATTTAATTGAGACTAACATTCTAATATATTTAAGTAGTTAGAAAATGACTTTGCTGCGGTTCGCCCTAGTCGTTTCTGTGACTAACATCCTTTCCTAACTAACCTTATCTGTTAAGGATGCAGGCAGGGCCTGGGCCCGCATGATGCTGAAATATTATTCGCATTCAGATATAATTTGTTATTTGATTGTTGATATTTCAGGATTATGGTAACGTACCTAGGATCGCCGTTATGGCTGGCCTGTACGCCTCTATCATATCATATCATATCATATTTTCAACACCCGGTTTTTTTAACACGAACATATACATAGTTCTCGAACCAAAAATCCGGTAAGTTTGATTTTTCGCTTTAGAAATCAAGTGTAATGTCTTGATTTATTGATTGTAAATTTACAATCTTCTTAATTTTAACTGTTTTTTTGGAAAAAACTATATACTTTTCAAAATATTTGCAAACTACGAGAAAGGTCCTTTGGAAGCTGCCACTTCTATTGAACCGGAAGAAACTTAAGTATGCAGTTTCTCGATCAATCAATCCAATTGGGAATTACATGAACCGAATTAATGCAGAAAAACGTTTTAAGATAAAAAATGTAATTTCCAAAAATTATTGAAAACTGATCTGAACCGGTATTGTTGCAAAATTAATTTATAATATTCCGTTACTATAAACTAATAGTCGATTTTCTCATAAATTATAAACTTTTCAGAATATTTGCAATAAACGAAAAAGCTCATATGTATGCTATCATATCAATGGCAAACATCACTGGAACTCTCAATTTATGGTAAAAGGTTAAGGATGAAGTTCCATTCCGATCCATCACTCCCTTTAGACTGTACGGATGTAATTTTTGTTAAACCCAGTTTTATTTTGTAAAAGATCGACATTTTTGCTTAGATTTTGAATAACTTGTCTGGAGCGATATTGTTGCAAATTGAATTTAGAACCCTTTAGTTATTCTTTCTTGAATGATACACTTTTCTAAATATTTGCTAAACCGAAAAGCTCATATGGAAGCGGCCACTTCCGGTGGACCGATAAAATAATAATTACGGCCATAAATAATGGAATCTCTCAATTTATAAAAAAGTTTAAATATGAAGTTTCACACCGATCGGCCAATCTGTCTGGGCCGTAGGGAAGCTACAGACATTTAGCCCGCACAAAACCACACACACACACAAACGCACACACACACACACACACACACACACACACACACACACACACACACACACACACACCACAAAAATATTTTATAAAAATCACTTTTATGACTTCGACGACATAGCGAAAGTTAAATCTGCAATATACTTTATTTTAATACGTACACACGTGTAATAAACTAAACTTTGGCCTCGAGAGTTTTATAAATTTATCATTCGCTTTATAGCCAAAGTTAAGAAATATAGTTTTCCAAAAGTCTGTGTGTGCGTGCGTAAGTGTGGTGCCGTACCGACTAAGTTACTGAACGGGATGAAACTTCATACTTACTCTTTTTCCATACCTTGAAATATCTAAATGAGTTTTGGCAGAAATCGGTTCACTGAGAGCGGCAACCTCCATATGAGCTTTATCGATTTTAGAAAATATTTATAAAAGTAGGACCAGTTTTTAAAAATTTAAACGAAAACGAATATTTTTTGACAAAAGGCTGTTTTTAACCAAATTCGACCTCTGTACAGCCCAGACGGATTGATGGATCGGGATAAGACTTCACATTTGAGCTTTTATCATAAATGTCGAGGTTTCGGTCATCACTGTCACTGCGAAGTCAATCATCCAAAATCGGATTACTGGAAATGACAGCTTCCATAGCAGCTTTTTCGTGCTTTGAAAATATTTTTATATCATTTCTGAAAAATGGCGACTATCAACAAAAAGGTTGTAAATTAATTTTGAAACAATACCGGTCCAGATCAGTTTTCAAAAATTTTATCGGAAATTAAATTTAAAAATTAAATTTTGATAAAAAGTTGTTTTTATCCAAAATTCGGCGTCTGGACATGGATTCGGGTTCAACTAGATATAATTAAACGAAATAGAATTATTTTCAATCTCTATTTTCATTTTCCCAATGAATAATTCCATTTCGCCAATTTGAGTTGTTGTTCGTTTATCGAGACAATATTTTTAGAACATGTACTAAATCGCGAAAAACTACAACATTGAAACATTTTTCCGACAGTTTATTGTTTAATTGCCTTACCTAATGGAAATTTAATTGCATTGAATCGGAATATTTACAAAAACGAATTATAAGTTAAAAGTTATTGTGTGGGGATTATGCTTGAATTTCTGAATTTCTATTTAAAACACATAATTTTCGTTTAGATTCAAGTTTAATTATTTTTGGTTATTGCAACAACTTCGCAATCCATATGTCCGTATTTTCAAACAATGGATTTAAGAAAAGAAACCCTTTTATTTTTCGCTAGATGGCTGTAATGACATATATCTCGTAATGTATTTGTTGCAGTAGACCATACTTATTCTCGTTGAAGGAGGATTTATATAATAAAAAAACTTTTTGTCATTGTTTTGATTGATCGGTTCAGTTGTGAGTTATAGTGTATCAAGGATGGAGGTAACCAAAGAGAAAATAATTTCGATACCAAAGATGCACCATGCACTGGAAGGCCTATTGTCGAAAATGCCCTGGAAATTATCGAAGTAGACCGGCCTGTGAGCTGTCGTACCATCGTCCAGCAGCTGAAGGGCGACCACAAAACAGTTTTATACCATTTTCATAAGGCTGTCTTAAAAAGGAACTTCGATGTTTGGGTACCACACGAGTTGCCGCAAAAAAGTTGATGGACCATGTTTCCATCAGCGAATCCTTGGCCAAACGGAGTGAAATCGGCCCATTTCTGAAGCGGATGGTGACTGGCGACGAGAAATGGGTCGCTTACGATAATATCAAGCGGAAACGATCATGGTCGAAGGCCGGTAAAGCGGCCCAAACAGGTTTGATGTGTGTTTCGTGGGATTGGATCGGAATCATTTACTATGAGCTGCTGCCCAATAACCAAACGCTCAAATCGGACCACTACTGCCGGCAATAGGACCGACTGAAGGCAGCAATCGACCAGAAACGTCCAGAATTAGCCAATAGGAGAAGTGTCGTGTTGCACCAGAACAATGCTAGGCCGCACACGTCCATGATGACCCGCCAAGGGAGCTTGGTTGAGAGGTTAGTGTGCATCCACTTTACAGTTCGGACCTGGCACCAAACGATTATCATCCCGTTTTGTTCATGGCAAGTGCTGTTGTTCGTGTAAAAACGGCCTCAAGATAGGTTTGTAAAAACTGGGAATCTCAGTTTTTTGCTAATAGGGACGAGGCGTTTTGGAAAAACAACGTCATCGTCTGCTTACCGGGCCAGTTACTCAAAATTAATGGTACATATATCAGCCAAAATGAATGATTGTAGCCATGTTAAATAAAGCCCGTAATAAACGTAAAAATAATGGATTTCTTTTTCCCCAACCTATTATTAAACTTTGATTGTATTATACAGGGTGGGTCATCTAACTTTTTTTTTGAACTAGCGGTTATTTTGAGTATGGTAAGGGTTATGTCACTTCTGATTTGGCAGAAAGTTACTATTATCCTTCCGCTGAACGAAAATGGTTGTGTATTCGCTTGAACAACGCTGGAAAATATTGAAACATTACTTCGAAAATCATGGTAATGTTGCAGAATGTGTGCGAAACTTTCGTGCGGTTTTCGGAAGAAACGAAGTGCCGGGAGCTCTATATGTGCGTTATTTTGTGAATAAAGTTAAAGAAACAGGCTTGCTAATTAATAAACCAACACGAACCTAGCAGCCAACCAAGCGTACACCCGAAAATGTTGATGCTGTAGCCGAGAATGTGCGTGAGTCGCCGGGACGGTCAACTCGTCATCGTGCTCAGGAATTGAACATTTCACGCACAACATTGCGACGAATTCGGAATAAAAACCTTGGTATGACACCGTATAAAGTTCAATTGGTTCAGGAATTGAAGCAAAGAGACCACCCATTGCGTTTTAGGTTCGCTGAGTGGGTTTGCGATCGACTTGAAGAAGATGCCGATTTTGGCAAACAAATCATCTTTTCGGATGAGGCGCATTTCCATCTTGGCGGCTATGTAAACAAGCAGAATAGTCGCATTTGGGGCACGGAGAATCCGCATGTGATCGTAGAGAAGCCAATGCATCCTCAACGAGTGACTGTTTGGTGCGGATTATGGTCCGGTGGTATCATTGGGCCATTTTTCTTTGAAAATGAGCAAGGAGCCGCCGTTGTCAATGGTGAGCGCTACCGCGCCACTATAAACAATTTTTTGTCCCCGGCACTTGAAGAGGAGGCAACATTTGGTTTCAACAAGACGGCGCTCCGTGCCACACAGCACACGTTTCAATTGATCTTTTGCGCACTGTCTACGAAGATCGAATTATCAGCCGAAATGCTGATGTGATTTGGCCTGGGAGCTGTGATTTGACGCCGTTGGACTATTTTCTTTGGAGTGCCGTCAAAGATAAGTGTTACGCCGATAAACCAGCAACGATGACGCTCTCAAGAACAATATTCGCATTGCCATTGATGACATAATGCCGCATACCATTGAAAATGTGCTGAACAATTAGACCGACCGTATGGGGTACGTCAAGGCCAGCCGAGGCAGTCATATGAATGAAATAGTATTTCATAATTAATTGGAAGGATTGTTCTTTACAATGGAAAAATAAATTTGAAAAAATATTGAGAACTTTTTGTTTTCTTGCATTTTTAAAAATAAAAATTTATTTGGCCCACCCTATATGTAAAATGTTTTCACTTTGAAAGACATAATATTTGGATACAATTCGACGTTCAATGCCATGTCCCTATGACGAGTTTACTTGCATATTTTATATTGATTTATGTTAAATTTGTCACTATTAAGAATATAAAACTTTTTAAATTCTTTTAATTAGAAAATTTATTATGTTGTCCAGTTAAAATAAATAAAATATCAAATGTTTTAACATTCGATTATACACAAATATATTTCACCTTTAATTTCCGCGATCAGATAATTTGACAGTTAATACCGGATAAGTTAACATAAAATGCCATACCATAAGTGACATACTAGAAAAGTTTTTAAATTTTAAAGTTCTACAGATCTAGGTTGGTTCGATAATAGTTTTAGAATTTTCCGTTATTAATAACCTCAATCCATTCGGCCGCTTGAGTTTGCATTATACACATTTTCGATTAATCTTCCTCATGTAACTTTTTCATTATCAATCGTAGAGAAAAGTAGCGTACTAAAAAAGTTCTTAAAATTTAATTTTCTACAGATCTAGATTGGTCCGAAAATGGTCCACCCATCAGGAGATGAGTTTTTAGAATTCTCCGTTATTATTAACCTCAATACCTAGCTGCTTTCTAAATTGTATGTTGGAATCATGGCTGGAAAGCCTAATTCATTCTTCCGAACTATTGTTTTTGAGTTTTGAGTTTTTATACGACACAATCCATTCGGTAGCTTGAGTTAGCGCTATGCACATTTTCGATTAATTTCCCTCATATAACTTTTTCATTATCAATCGTAGGGACAAGTGACATTTTAACCACTAAAAAACTTCATTCAACCAAATACCTAGTGCTGTACATCTTGGAATGGATTGATCAAGATGAAACTTCATTATTATACTGTTTTCATAAATTGTGAGATCCCATTGATGTTTGGACAACCGGAATTAGGACCTTCCACAGGAGCATACTCCTTTTTTTGAATTGTTTTGAAAATAATTTCATTTACAAAAATAAATAAATAAAAACTAACAGAAGATAAATTAATTTTGCAACAATATCATTTCACACCAATTTTTCAAAATTTGATGGAAATCGACTACCGAGAGGGGCAGCTCTAATACGAGGAGTTTTTTGATAATATTTTGAAAAACATATCATTTGAAGATGATAAACCTTTGAAGATGTAAAGTTTTTGTTACCGCAGAAAAGTCAAAGGCTGCGAAGAGATTGTTGCTTTCTATTTATTAAACATGTTGTCTTTAACATACATCCGTCACGACTATTCGTAGCGGAAGTCTCACCTAATCTTTTAACTTTTTCTAAAACATAGAAACAATAATTTCTTTTGAAAGACTACAAGCCGAAGTGTAACAAACCAAAAAGATAGTGGTAATACAGGGTGGCTGAGACCAAATGTTACTGACTTCACTCTGCTGTCATTTGTGTAGTTGTCATTTTCGCGCGTTAATTTTTTGACAGACGAACTTTGGTTAGTTGTTTACATGTGGTCAACAAATAATTGTTCTAAATTAATATCTTCATAAAAAAATCGTAATGGAATTCAAACGTAATAGTGTAATTGCACTGTATTTGGGTGGAAATTCACAAACAGCAATAGCTCGTCAGCTCCAGCATTTGACTGTGAATAAAATGTTTGTGTATCGAACCATAACTCGATACAACGAAACTGGTAGCATCGCTAAACGCAACAGAGGCGGTCCTAAAAAGACAGCAACATTAAAAGAAATTATACGAAATGTGGAGAAACGAATCCAACGAAATCCTCGTCAAAGTGCCAATCAATTAGCCGCACGTCTACATGTTTCACGATACAGCATTCAAACCATATTGCAAAATGAATTACACTTGAAGCCCTACAAGATACAAAAAGTTCAAGATCTTACGGAGGCACAAAAAAAAGTTAGGCTTGAAATAACACGAGCATTGAAGGCCTTGGCCGAACGTGATGAGATTCCAAAAATTGTCTTTTCTAATGAGAAAATTTTTACCATTCAACAGTATGTGAATAAACAAAATGATCGTGTTTGGTTAGAGCACAAGCCCAACGATAGTTTGGACACAAGAATTGCCATGCGCAAGCAATCACAAGCTTATGTTATGGTTTGGGCTGCAGCGATTGCAGATGGACGCACTCCTCTGGTCTTCATCGAACATGGAATCAAGGTAAACCAAGAGGTGTACCGCCAAAAGATCCTAAACGATGCTTGGCTACCTTTGGCACGTAAACACTTTGGTACGAACCGTTGGGCATTTCAACAGGATTCGGCACCGTCACACAAAGCTCGAGCGACACAGCAATTTTTACAAAATTGCGTTCCGCGGCTGATTTCGTCGAAAGAATGGCCACCATATTCACTAGACTTGAATCCCATGGATTTCTCCATATGGTCTATTTTTGAGAGTAAGGTGTCCACTAAAAATACGATACAGAAACCCGAATAAATGAATTATATTTCTGGACTATAAAAGATTTATTATTGTGAGATCTAATAAAAATCGAAAATATACAATTCTCGTTCCATTATACTTCATATGCATGTAAACATATTTGTAATCCCTTACATATAGAGTATGAAGGACGCAGATTTAGTCTTTATACTGGCAATCCTCTTATTAACATATTTTTTGTTGTATTTCATAGAAAATGCAAACTTTTGTCAGTTTTTTCGCCCTCGTCTATACCTACCGTTAGCATGCTATTTCGACACTAATATGCAAAGGTTTTGTTGAACACAATTATTTTCCTTTTTAATTTTTATTTTTTTAAACTACCTATACAATTTCTCAAACTTAACTTATCCGTACGATTACGTTTTCATAAAAATAAAGTGGAAAAATGTTTTCTCGGAAAAATTATTACAGTAGTATTAGTATTACTTAGTAGCATTAGTATAGCGATAATAATAATAATCACTATAAAAACACTTTAAAAATATTAAATATACAAAATTAGTAATTTCGTCGTCTAGTAGACACGACTATTGTGATTTTGTCGTCTTTCCTGTGAGATGGTAAAAAGAAAATTTATTTACATAAATTAGTGTCGCAGGTGAGCGAAACACTAATATTTGTTAATACACGAATAGTTTTGAAGGAAAATTATATCGTTAAACCAACGTTAGATGAATTTAAATTTGCTAGTTAGCAGGTTTGTCTTCTAAATTGCGTTGTGCATTATATTATTTCGTGACGGTGTTTTATTTTCATACACTGTTAACACGCCAAAGGTGGACTTGCTTTAAGATCATATGGATTTGTAATGTTGTTGATTTTGTCAGTTGATTCTGTCATGTCTCAATTGATTTTGTCTGTTTGCTTCCGTGGCTATTGTTGTTGGGTTTGTGATGAAATTAACAACAACACGATTTATGCTAAGCTCTATTGTAGCAAGTTTGTTTTGCTGATTTAAGTTAAATGTTTAAAAAAAATCTCAGTAAAGCTGTGTATAAGAATTTGGCTGAAATTTCCATTCCAATTTTTTTTTTATTTCGAGTTTGTGTCTTTGCTAAATCACATAGAAAATTCGGTAATGATCATATTTAAACTGAATAGTTTATAGAAAATTGTTTTACAAGCATACCTTACTCCATATGCCATGTGAGGATACACTTTTGAGATCACCACAAGAAAATTCAGTAACGATCCTTTTTTGGAAAATTGATTTACCGAATGAATTAATATGATTCACCTTTAATGATCATGCTTTTCGAACGGGCGTCGTAATATAAATTCTGTACTGTTGCCATACCTATCTTGTTATGCCATGTGAGAGAGACATCCTGAGATTGCGGGAGCGGGTTGAACTATATTCACCATTATACTGATCATGATTTTCAACCGGGCTCTAAAATTTATGTTCTGTACTGATCGGCCACTTAACTCCATGTACCATGTGTGAGAAACATCTCAGACCCACAAGCAAATTCAGTAATGATCATATTTACAACTGAATAATGTATATAAAATCGTTTTCCGGAATTATCAATACTCACCATTAATGATCGTGAGTTTCGAAACGGCGTATATAAATTATGTGCTGATTGGCACACTTCAGTCCATGTGTCGTGTGAGGGCGAAATCTTTGATATCACGACAAGAAAATTCAAGATATTTTATACTGGAATGTTACCGTGTTGCATATTGTTGCACCATATTGCATTATGTTGCACCATGTGCGTGCTGTTACACAATGAAGCATTCAAAGGAGAGCATTCAAAAGAAGATTCAGATTTATTTTGTTAAATAAAAGTTACTGGTATTATGCCCGGAATACAAAATATGCGCGCTTGAAAATAGACGACGTCTCTGGGGCGCGACTTCTATTGGTAACGTTTTGCTTGGTCACGTTGATTCAACTTACATTTTGGAAAACATATCAACACCACGAGTTTTTAGCACTAGAACACCATTCTACAAACTATCAATAAAACAACCCAACCATTCTTAAATGTTAAATTAAAATTTTATTTCTATTTTTTGTTTTAATTTTTGTTTTAAACTGAATGCTCGGATTAGGTTTCTTAAGAAATAAATAAATAATGTGAGATGTTGTACCATGTTGTGGGGCAACACCCCCATCATGTTGCTTGATGTTGCTCCATGTTGCTTAATTTGTTGTGGAATGTTACATAATATTGCACCATTTTGCGTCATGTGTATTATGTTGCGTTATGTTGCTGTAAGTTGCGCAATTCTTAACTATGTTGTATCTTGTAGCTTCGTGTTGGAGCTTGTGTTTTTTGTTATGGCTTATCATATTGCAGAATGTTGCACAATGTTATGTTGGTTGCGTTACTGTGAGATTATAGGGTTGCCATGATCGCTTCCTTTTCAAAATCTTGGTTGTTATGATTAACAATATTTATTTATAGCATTGGCCACCTAATTATTGTTTTGCCTTGGTCCCGTTTTCACATTTTTTTCGCCTCAAACGATTTTGATAATCTGGTGCGACCTGGATTTGGTCAAGGCAAAATGTATTAAATACCAGAACTCGATTTCGATTGGTGCTAATATCGGTAAAATTCATTTAGAAGATCCTTCGATCGAGCCCGGGATCCATTTTTTTTTTTAAATATTTTCAGCACGAACGATTAAGACAAAAAATGCGGGAGTAATGGCTTTTTAATGCCCGGATTGGATCGAAAAGACACCTAATTTCAGGAAACTGGATTTGGATTATAATTGGAGTTATGAGATTTTGCGAAAACGCACAATTTTTCACCTAGAAACTGAAATAGTTTTTTTTTATTAAATTTTAAAAACATAAACCATAAAAACGATAAAGCATTTGATATAAGATATACCATTTTATTATCCTTCATATCATGTCATTATTTTGATCTACATAATTTTCGAAATATCCTCGAAATATCCCCTTCATCCTATTTTTCTTTACCATTTGAATATTTTTAATCGACTTTCCCGTAACGTACCGGTTTCAGAACAGTTAACAGCTTTTAGTGCGTATATAAGATTTGGTCGTTCGGCTTCTTTGGCCGTTTCGAGATCGGGATGAAACTTCATATATAAGTTTTCTTCATAAATTGAGAGATCCTAGTGATTTTTGAAAGCTACGTACAAAAACTCAGCCCTTATTTAGCCGTATTGATTGTTTGGAATAACACTTTTGAAAATTACCTCAATTATGAGAAAATTGACTATGCACTAAATGATTCTAAATTAAATTTGCAAGGATATTGACAAAAAAAAACTCCATTTTGTATAATAATGATGGCAATTTCTGACCACGAGTTTTTCGAAATGTTCGTAGCGCAGATTGACTGATCGAAATGAAACTTAATTCTTAAATTTTTTCTTCATAAATCGGAAGATCCTAGTGATTTTTGGACGAAATCAAAGTGGCAGCGTCCATAGAACCTTTTCGTTTTTAGAAAAGTTAAACAAGAATACGTTCGATAAAAGATGTTGCCAGCAGTAAGTTATACTTAAAATTTTCCGATGTAAAACGTCATATCGTAAGGTTATACATCTGTCAACAACATAACCATAAAATACTGGTGATTTTATATCAACGTCATATATTTTTGTCTTGTGAAAGTGTCGAATTTTGAGCCGAATAAGCGCGATTTGCGGGAACTTTTTATTTACTTCTATAATTTGAAAAAATCTGCAGCTAAGACTGCCTTAAGTGAGAAAAGTTGTCGGGAGTAGTTTCAAAAGTTTTGGAACGGCGAATTTGATGTCGCAGACAAAAAACGTGGCGGAAAACCGAAAGTGTATGAATACACGAAATTGGAAGCATTGTTGGATCAAGATTCGTGCCAAACGCAAGAAGAACTTGCTCTTACATTAGGAGTGGAGGTCTCAACAAGCAATTTCATATCATTTAAAATCATTAGGAATGATTCAAATGCCAGGAAATTTGGAACCCATTGAACTGAATCCGAGAGGTGTTGAACGGGGTTTTTGTACCGCATTTTTTGGTGATAAAAAATGAATCCACTACGATAACCCCAAAAACGAAGAAATCACGAGGACCACCTAGGCATGCTTCAACATCGACAACCAAGCCGAATATTCATGGAAAAAACACGAAACCATTATCGGGGCTTTCTGTTGAACCCAATTGATGGGCGTACAAAACCCACTTGAAAACATTCATTAGGAAGTTTTATCTCATCCGCTTATTCATCAGAAGTAACCTCCCTGATTAGCCCTTGTTTCAATCGATGACGCAAGGCCTGTCTGAGCAGCACTACAGATCAAATGAAGAACCAAAAAAGGGTTGATTTAAGAAGAGCCGTAAAAGATGAAGGCTTCTTCCGACGTGGCATTCGTATGGCCAGAAAAATAGGAAAAAGTAGTGGCTAGCAATCGGCAATACTTTGAATACAACATAACCTACCGTTCTTTCACAATAAATGCCCAATTTTTGATAAAAACGGCAGAGACTTATTTATACCCAATACCATTTTCGAGCAAGCAATTAAAACAAAAAGATTGTACATAAAATTTCACGGAAAGTAGTTCAGATCATATTTTAAATTTTACCAGATATGACGAGTTTTAAACGAAAAGCTTTATTTCACCAATATTCGGCATCTCTACAGACAAAGCAGATTGACTATTCGGAATAAAAATTCATACTAAAGCTTGTTCACGGTAGGTTAAATTTTTCGCTTTAGAAGAAATAATAAATTTGTGCACACTCTACCAGTTGAATAATACAGGGTAGGCCATCTGTTGGTCGTTTTTCAATCGATGAAATTTATTACTTAATGGTATCTGTTCTAAATTTTTTTTGACATATGCAAAGTCAAAAATATGCCATTTTATGGAGTCGCTAACAACACAACAACACATTTTGACAACAACATTTCGTAAATTACGTGAGAGATTTGGTCGACATGGACGTCCTACGGCGCGTGCAATTGGCAAAATTATTGATGGTTTCGAAGAAACTGGTTAAGTGAAAGGTCGTACACCGTATCAACATATTCATCCAGTTCATGCTCCTGATGCAGTGGCAGCTGTTAGTGAAAGTGTTCGTAATGAACCAAGCGCATCAACCACATTACGACGCATTTTGCATGTTAATGTTCATTTGCATCAATATAAAATTCAACTAACTCAAACTCACCAGACCATTTAAATTGTCGTCGTGTTGCGAATTGGATGCTTGAACGAAATGAAGGTTTTTCATCAAAAATCATACTTAGCGATGAAGACCATACTCATCTTATTGGGTACGTCAATAAGTAAAATCGTCGAATTCGAGAAGCGGAAAATCCTCATGCTATTCACGAAGCAGACGTTCATCCTCCAAGAGTAACTGTTTGGTGTGGTTTGTGGGCTGATGACATCATTAGGCCGTTTTTATTTGAAAACGAACAGGAAAATGTACTTATAGTGAATGGAGAACGTTATCGCAATATGTTAACTGTTTTTTTGTGGCCCAAATAGAATTAATTGTGTGTCAACGACCTTTGGTGAATCTCTTTGGCCACCAAGAAGCTTGGATTTAAGGTAAGGTGTATGTTAATCATCTACAAACAATTTAACAACTTAAAAACAACATTCGAGCTGAAATTGAGGTCATTGATCATGTATGTAAAGATAGCCCAAATTTCATCCCTGAAAAATGCGATGGAAACACTAATTATTGCTATCATGACATTTTTTACTCTCAGCCCAAAAAATCTCCACATTTTTACTCTCAGCCCCGAAAATACTTGCGATCACGAAAAACTCTCATGTTAATTGAAATTTTCGGGGCTGTAAGTGTAAATAATACTTATAAAAACAAACTCGTATTCGTGAAGTAAGCCCAATTTTATATATGTGGAAATAGCCCAATTTTCATCCTAGAAAAAGGCATCCTAGAAAAAGGTGGCAAAACTAATTATTAATATGATGACATTTTTGACTATAAGCCCCGAAAATGCTACATTTTTACTCTCAGCCCCGAAAATATTTACTGTCATGGCAACTAATTATATCACGACACAAACAATTTTTAGGGGCTTAGAGTAAAAACTGTACATTTTCATGATAATATGCAGATAGAAACATTTTTGGGGCTGGGACAAATAAATAATATCAATTATTTGTCAACTCCCGAGTTTTTTTTAGAAATTGTATGTGATATATTTTATAGACGACCTATTAAAATATGTTTTGCGATGGAGGAAGATTTAAAGTAAGTGCAGTGAACTTCTTAGAACTTTTCGATGGGGTACAGTTGAGATATAATCCTTTATAGAAAAGTTCTAAAAAATGCACTGCAATTTCTTTAAATCTTCCTCTATCGTCAAATATAAGCCGATCGTCCAACCAATGAATATTCGCCGAGTTTGAAGGACTATATCGCAACTCTACCCCATAGACAAATTCTAAAAGATTCACTGAAATTACATTAAATCTTAATCATCTACAGACGTAAGCCGATAGTCCGGCCAACGAATATTTTCTGAGTTTGAAAGACCGTATCCCTACCCCATAGAAAAGTTCTAAAACAATCATTGAAATTGCATTAAATCTTCCTCCATCGCCAGAAATAAGCCGATAGTCCGGCCAACGAATATTTGCTGAGTTTGAAGGAGTATTTCTGAACTCTACCCAATAGAAAAATTCTAAAAAATTCACTGAAATTGCATTAAATCTTCCTTCATCGCCAGACGTAAACTGATAGTCCGGTCAACGAATATTTGCTGAGTTTAAGGGACAATATCTCAACTCTACACCATAGAAAAGTTCTAAAAAATTCACTGCAATTACCTTAGATCTTCATCCATCTTCATACGTAAACCAATAGTCCGGCCAACGAATATTTGCTAAGTTTTAAGGACTATATCTTAACTCTACCCCATAGAAAAATTCTAAAAAATTCACTACAATTACTTTAAATCTTCTTCCATCGTCAGATATAAGCCGATAGTCTCGCCAACGAGTTGTTTCTGCTTTCGACAAACTATACTTCTACTTAACAAACTGTTAAAGTTAGCCGAAAGTTTCCAGCCGAAATATGGTAATGCAGATAGTGGCTTTGATGTCCAGCCGAACGATGGTAATGCAGATATTAAATGGTGACCCTACTCGGAAATATCAGAATATGCCGATAATGCAGATTGCGTCGATAAAGAAGTTAAACGTCAATACTCAATCGAAAAATCCCAGCAATACAGATTTAAAACTAACAAATAATTCATCAATTTTCTAAAAGAAAAATGTCAATAACAGACATATATAGAAAGGTAGCGAAGTTGCCAGCCGAAAATGAAAAAATCGATAATACAAATAGTGTCTTGATTCGGCTGAAGTACGAAAGTTAAACAAACCACATATTAAATTGAAATATCCTAGCCGAAAGTGACTAACCTACAAAAAATACGTATCATAACAAACAACAAATACAATTTACAATTTAACCGATATTAATTTATTGTTTCATGTGAACAGAGCAGCAAACGGCCAACTTTCAAAGTTTATTATAACTTAACTAGATTTTGATAATAGGTTAGGGGTAAGTCTGTTGGGGTTATAGGGGTGAACTTTTTATTTTTCCCTTCTTCTGACGATAAAATTGTCCATCATTCGAGATTTTGCAACCTGTACACCAATTTGACTATGCCAATTCGATATCCCATAATCATAAGTAGATTTAGAATTATAGGTTAGGGGTAAGTCTAATGGGGTTATAGGGGTGAAAATTTTATTTTTCCATTATTCTGACGATAAAATCGTTCATCATTCCAGATTTTGGCACATGGTCACCAATCTGACTAGGCCGATTGCATAGCCTATGCCCATATGTAGATTTTGATTATAGGTCTGATGGGGTTATAGGTGACAAACTATATATCTATTTCATACAGCCGAAAAATATCGATAAAGAAGTTTATTGGTTATGAAGCAAAGTCGTCCATCATTCGCGATTTTGCGACATGGACACCAATCTGACTATGCCGATTCGATAGACTATGACCATAGGTAGATTTTGATTATAGGTTAGGTGTAAGTCTGATGGGGTTGTAGGGGTGAAATTTTTATTTTTAACAATCTGACTAGGCCGATTCGATAGCCCATGACCAAAGGTAGATTTTGATTATAGGTTAGGTGTAAGTCTGATGGGGTTATAGGGGTGAAATTTTTATGTTTCCCTTATTCTGACGATAAAATCGTCCATCGATTAATAACGATAACGATAACTTTTTTTTTAAGTGACATGGTATTTTCGGGGCTGTTATTTATGCTATATATAGGTGCTAGTAAAATTTGTATCTTGATTTGAAGATTTTCTCTGTCATTATAGTTTTTGGAGAGTTTTTCTTTATTTTCACGTTATATCACAACTTTTTGTTATTTTTATATACTCATAATATTTTTATTTATTTTCTAGCTATTATTCGGAAATACTTATTTTTGAATTTAGATCTTTCGTTACAATTGTTAATTAAATGTCGCAATAGTATACATAAACTTGTACAGTATTGCCATAAGCAACTTTTTCGATTTTCGGGGATAGAAATTTGGACTATCTTCACAAAGGTTTGTTGATCTGCTTTTATTGGAAAATGTCATCGACAATTTTGATGTTCGGATGGAGGCCCGCAGACGAAGCCTTGGTGGGGATATGAACGATATTGTTTTTCATACATAAATGGCATAGAACCACCTTTCTTTATCAATAAAAAAAAATTGACTTTTCATCCCAAAATATGTGTTTTATTTACAAATTTAGAAAAGACTAACGGATGGCCCACCCTGTACAAACAATCATATAAATCTTATGTTTTAATTTACAGTTTTACCTTGTAAAGTAAATATTGGCTCCCGATCAGACTTCAATAATTATATAAAACCAACTACTAAAGTAGTTAATATTTGATTATCCATTTTATGAAACGTAAATTTTCCATTTTCTTTATATTTTTGCGTCAGTTGCCTTTTCTATAAACGCCATTGTTTTATATAGAGAGCTTTTAACATAATACGAATATTAATAAATAAATGTCTACAAACAGGAATGAATTTTTATACTTTTCTGTTTATGTTACGTTATGCTTTTAAATTGCGCATGACCCATAAATAATAAATACTATTAAAATAAAACAATTTTGCTGTGTTTATAGTTCGTATACAGTGGATTGAAGGTTATACCAAATGCCGTTGTAGTTAGGAAAAACCATGTAATTTCACATGCAAAACTTTAATATCGTATACAAATAACGATTCTACTCGTACATAGGGAAATGCATAACCTCAATATGTTTTCAAACGCACCGGACACACATGTCCCGTGAACAGAATAATTATGTTACATGAACAATTATTATTTATGTTGTTAATTTGCAACATTGAACATAAATATGTCTATTTATACAGCCGATGCAACTTAATTCTATTATTTGTTTACTAGTTTACTAGTAAACAAAGAGTAAATTAGCGATTATTTAAAAAGTCTCCAGTTCCTCACAATTAATTAAGGAAATGGATTTCCATCTATTCATTTGATAAATTGTATAAGAGGTGTGTACTTTTGTCGTATGAACAGTTGTCGTATAGTATTGCAGAAATGTTTTCTTTCATAATTATTATACGACATTAACATGACATGAAAATAATTGTTAAAGTGCAATAGTTATTTAATACCCAGATTGTATAAATTATGCAAATTTTTACTAGTGAAATCATGGAATATTTAAATGAAAATTATTTAAATAAAATGTAATCGCGTTTTTAACTGGCTGTTAATTTGAATGAGAATAATAGAAATTTATTGAAACAATGTTAGTAAACCTGAGTGAGTAAATCATCGATCAGTCAAAATGGAGGTTAGTAACACTAGAAATTCCCGGGTTCCTGCCTATGATCCTCAGTGAAAGTTTAACTTTAGATATTCTTTCTTCTCAGTCTAATAAAATTGCTAAATATAATCAAAAGGTCCAGAACATTTCTAATTTAAAATAGTAAATTAAATTTTATTAATTTTAAAAGTTTATATAATTGAGTACCACTATAGACAGTGAACCCAAGCTAGAGTACCATAAAATAGTATAATCTAGAGATCGTTAAATAATGTTCAAATTTGATACCAAAATCTTGGAATTGTGAGTTTTTTTTAAATATTTTCTATACTTTTTACCTCATAAGAGTTGCTGTCTGTTCTAGTCGCCATTTTGAGTACCACTAAATACGTTTTGTGCAAATAATAAGGGTGACTGCAAATTTAAAATAAAATTTGATTGTATACCCTAACCTCACAGTTCAACCACCTCCACAACCTAATCATGCCATCAGTTCTTTAGTGTACCAAAATAAAATTAAATAACAATTTAAAGTTAACTTATCATCAGGTAGTATTGTACTAAGCATGAAATTCAACATGGTAAGTTTATAAGTAAATTTTGCTTGGATGCCTTTTAATCCGGAAATTTAACTCTTTTCAATACTTAACCAAAGCTATTTTTAATTTTTGACTTTACTCTATATAAAAAGCCACTGTAAATAAAAAAATATTTAGGACCAAAACTTAAGTTAAAATACCATGAGATAGTACAACAAATTTAGTTTACATTAAAAGTTAAAACTGAGTATTTCGCATAGTATATGATGTAGGATCATTAAATTCTACATTCAACCAGTGCTGAAATATTAATTTGTCTAATTTAGCAGCGGAATTAATCGTTTGCGCGTATTTCGGAATTACCTACATGTCATTGACGAAATAGTGTAGGCAATTGAGTTCTGGGTAGACAATGTAGATAATTGGTAGAGTATGTAAACAATTCGAAGAAAATGTAAAATATTGTTTTTGTGTAGCATTTCATGGTGACAACATTTTTCATGATGCGATTATTCTCTATTTTACTACATAAAAGAATGTAGTAAATTGTGGCCACCACCTTTTACTATGTATGTACGCGTTAATAGTAGGCTTCTATCTAAAAAAACGAAAACTAACAAGTTTTGGTAGAAATTTAGCTAAACTGTTCGGAGAAGCAAGTTATTGTGTTATTGAAAGAATTGACCTAGGACCAAAATCGATTTGCTCGACATTTTAAAGATTCTAGGTTCTGAAAAAGCAAAAAATCATTTATGCTACTAATCCGTAGTATTAAAAATCTTTACGGGCCTGTACCGCAATAGGACCAGGAATCGACCTTATAAAATGACCTCACAAAGCGCCAAACACCACGATACGGCTATAACGCCTTTTATTCATATATAATCGTGATGTTTATAGTTGGAAAGGTCTTGGATCAGGTAAATTATTCATATGTCTATCTACATAATTCATATGTCTATCGTCTACCGTTCTGGCTTTGAAAACATTAATATTTATTTCGGTTCACCATATATTCACCAAAAGGTCACCGAGCAAACAACAATGATTGTGATGAGTGATTGTTATCAGCATTTTAGTTCATAAATCGACTGTTTTGGCGCCTTGATTGCAAAGTTAATGCATTATGGAATACTTCGTATCATGTATAATAAAAAGGTCTTAAGGAATACCATTTAGCAGGAGTACCTTAGCACTCAGGACTACGGTTGTAAAGGTGAAAACAGCTACACGTCTCCTTATTCTAATACAATCATGTGGTATACTGGTGGAGTGGTCTTGGACCAAGCAACAAATTTGTTAGCAACACTTCTTGCTTCCTCTTTAAGTCGCGATTTCATGTATTTACGACAAACTGTTTACGCAGGATTTTGAAGAGCGAATGATAAGTGTTTTAGAGTTTATAAAGCGCAAGAAAAATGAAAGTGAAATGGATTTGAATGGAACCTAATAATATTTAATTCAAAACTAAAATTAAAAATATTTATGGATTATGTTTTGTTGTTAAAAATAATTAAAATTTTATTACATTGACAAAATTTATTAGAAAGCCAAAAAAATTTGCAGAAGGAAATAAAAAATAATTATTTGATTTCACTCAAAAAAATTCTAGGTTATGTTATACTGTTGTTTATATATTAGTTTTCTCGTTAACCATAGCTTTAAGAAAACCCAAATGTATTGCTCCTGCGAAGCTACGAGAATTATGTCTGCAATTGTACAATTTTATTACACGTCTTGGGTATACAAATAAGTTTGAATTTTTGACTTATAGATTGGCTAATGTGTAAGAATCACAACAATCAGTTTCGAACAAATGAGACTATTGATTTGAAAAAATCAGTCTTCTCATCAGGTCGCGACGACTGATGTTGTATTACTACATTGGAATATTGGCTATATATATAGAACATAACATGTAGTTGTACTACTAGCGAATTACTGCATAGCGTACGAAATTTGATTCTTTCACATTTCCATCTATATTTTTATCAACTAACTTTTCGCATTCACGAATTTTATTATATATTTTTACTTTGGTTTTTTGCAATTGTAATGGTGTTATTGTGATTGTTCTGTATATTGGTATATTTCAGCACTCTCGAATTAAATTCACAAATCGTAGGAAATTCTTCCGTTTAGCGTCACTATCTGTGTGACAAACGAATATGATAATCGACACTTACTTATACACAATCAACTTCCCAACCACCCCATACTTTCTTTCCTTTAACGCTGGATCGCGGATAAATTTGAATTTTTGACTTATAGATTGGCTAATGTGTAAGAATCACAACAACATTTTGTTGTGATTCTTACACATTAGCCAATCTATAAGTCAAAAATTCAAATTTATCCGCGATCCAGCGTTAAAGGAAAGAAAGTATGGGGTGGTTGGGAAGTTGATTGTGTATAAGTAAGTGTCGATTATCATATTCGTTTGTCACACAGATAGTGACGCTAAACGGAAGAATTTCCTACGATTTGTGAATTTAATTCGAGAGTGCTGAAATATACCAATATACAGAACAATCACAATAACACCATTACAATTGCAAAAACCAAAGTAAAAATATACAAATAAGTCTTCGCCGTTCGATAAAAGATGGTGCCACCTTTAAGTTACGGATAAAATTTCCTGATGTAAAACGTCATATCCTAAGGTTGGACATCTGTCAACAACATAACCTTAAAATATTACCTAATTTACGTGAAAATGACTTTTAAGCCGAATAACCGTCATTTGCGGGAATTTTTGATTTACTTATTTAATTAAACGAAATCTGCAGCTGAGGCGCATCGAATGCTTGTAGAAGCATACGTTGAGGCTGCCTTAAATGAAAGAAGTTGTTGATAATGGTTTCGAAAGTTTAAGAATTGTCAAATTGATGTCGAAGATAAAGAACGTAGCCGAAGGCCGAAACTGTACGAAGACGCGGAGTTGGAAGCATTATGGGATAAAGATTCGTGCCAAACGCAACAAGAACTTGCTCTCATATTAGAAGTGACTCAAGAAGCAATTTCAAATCGTTTAAAATTATTTGGGATGTTTCAAAAGCAAGGAAATTGAATTCCGTATGAATTGAAGCCGAGAGATGTTAGATGCTAGGCATAAATGAAAGTTTTTTTAGTATTGCATAGTTACTGGTGATGAAAAATAGATCCACTATGATAACCCAGAAATGAATAAAGCATGGGACCACCTGGCCACCACATCGACAACCAAGCCGAATATTATATTCTAACCGCCCCCCTTATTTTTTAATGCAATAAACTCAAAATATTAGACCAATAGATCACGTGTATCAAGTCAGATGAGGTCCGATTTTATACGGATTAGTTAAAAGGTAATTAATTAACACAACCAATTATGAGAAAAATGCTATATAAATTATCGAGTTACAAGTATTTTGCTGCCGTTCACCAACCCCAAAATAATTATTTTGTCTAATGGTGAAAACAGACGTGTAGAATTTCTGCATGCAGTACTGCATGCAGCTCTGCACATGTACCACATGTGCATCTTTTTGTGAAATTTTAATTTTTTGTGGTTGGTATTCGAATTTTTTACGAGCTGTCAGATTGTTATAAACTTGTGTACGTATCAGATCGTTTTCAATTTTTGTGTGTGTTTAATAACAGTTTTAGTTATAAAGAATGAATGTGGTTCAGTATGAAAATTTTAATAAACTAATTTTGGTTTATTTATGCTATTTAGCATATATAAAAATAATAAACTTGTGCAATGCTCAAACTAGATCGCAAAGTAGAAGAATATGGACGCGCGAAATATTTTCTGTAAATGAACGCGAGTTACACGGCTTCTCTAAACTTTTTTCTTAAAATTAAAGAGAAAGACCCGGAACAATTTAGGAAAGTCACTTGGATGGGAGTAAGAGAGTTTGAGATTGGACATAATTTATTAAAAAATCCAAAAACAAAATTTTATTCGAACTCCAATACATTCCGAATTTAGATTGGTGTAAGTAAACCGACACTAGTGTAAGTAAACTAATACTATTTTACATGAATCTGATGTCAATATTAAACTAATTCTATTATTTGTTACTTTTAGTTATTTGGCCCATGGTGCAGCTTGGCAAATTTGTTCGTGGTCTTTCCTCATCGGCGTAAAATTATGTTGGAGGTATGCCCAATAATTTGAGATGAACTGAGTGGAATCTACCTGTCTCCACCGACAGAAGCCGAGTGAGACAAAATTATTGAGGATTTTTACATTTAAAGAGGAATGCTAAATGTCGTTGGTGCAAACGATGGCAAGCACATACGTATAAAATGTTCACGACACTCTGGCTCCCAATATTACAATTATAAAAACTATCACAGTATTGTTTTGCTAGCTGCATGTGATAGAAACTACGTATTTTCGGCGATAGATATTGGTGCATATGGGAGCCAAAGTGACGGTGGCATTTTAAAACAGAGTGGTTTCGGACAGCAGATTTTCGAAGGAAATATGACATTTCCAGGAAATTGCCGCAAAAAATTAAAATTTCCGTGCTTCTTTATCGGCGATTCAGCATTTCCATTGCGGTCAAATTTTATGCGGCCATATCCTGGACGTCTCCTTCCAAAAGACAAAGAATATTTCAATAAAAAATTATCTTCGGCAAGGGTTAAAATTGAAAACACATTTGGAATTCTAACCGCTAAATTTCGTGTCCGTACAAACTCTTTAAACATGTTCCCAGAGAATGCCGAAAAAATTGTAAGAGCGACATTAGTGCTTCATAATTTTATAAGGCTAAATGACGCCAACTATCTTTCTAACAATTTTATGAACCACGTTAATGATGATAGTGAATTTGTGCAAGGAAGTTGGCGAAACGAAGTCGAGCCACAATAAGGATGTTCACTAGATACAATGCCAGCAGAGAATCGTTTTCAATTAGAGACGCTTTAAAAGAATAGTTAGAAAATGTAAAACTAAATAAAGTTTAATTCATAAATGTATTTAGTTTTTAATTTGTATACAAATTCGCATTCACTATGATATGCATGCGCTCTCCACTTGCTCAAATACAGCTTCAAAAAAAAATCGCACAGGAGTTTTTGGTACTTGTTCTTCGTGCATAAAAGATTTTTTGGTAATTTCCATCAGTTGTTTCATGTCGATGCTTGCCGATTCTAAAATTGCATCGGATTTCGTTTAGCAAGCTTTTGGTATTGGGGACGGTGAAGGATTGCTAGTGTCAAAATTTGTGTTCGTTGTACACTCTAACTCAAGAAAACTATAATTTGCTGCGCTAGTTTCACTCCATTCAGTATCAATAGGCGAATTCCGATCCGGATCGTCATATTTTGTCGAATCTTTGGGGTAATTTACAGTTGTTCTGTAAATAAAAGAAATCGTAAAAATCAAATTTCAGAAGAAACAGGTTAATTACTTACGTTTCATTTGGTTTGTCAAAATCATTTAAAAATGACATGGAATCAAACCACTTCCACTTTTTTTGGGGCTGGGTGCTTTATCGCCTGAGGTTTTGATATGTCGTTTGCTTCTTTCTTTTAAGAATTTTGTCCACTATGTCCACTAAAAGATTCAAAAATTGAATTACATATTTATTGTGTGCGGTGTATATGTAAACTAAATACAAACATTACTTACTTGGTATTCCTATTTTTTTTGATAATTCAGAGAATTGTTTATCCCTTAAATAAACATTTTTGTAATTATAATGGGTTTTATTAAAAATTAATTCATTTTGCTGCACCTTATTTATAATGGCTTCCTCCATCTTGAGTTGTTGACTCAATATTTACAATATGTATTGTCAAAAATTTTGAAAAACAATAAACATTACACCGTGAAGTAAGCAAACATTTTGAGTTTTATTTTTCTTATGTTGTCAGCTGTGAGTAATTTGCAGCGAAATTAGAAATGGAACCAACTTGCATCGTTCTGCATGACATGCAGAACACATGTGTTTCATTCCATGTGAAGTAATGTGTTTTAAATTTATTTTGCTTCACTGCACGCAGAATTATGCACGTCTGTTTTCACCATAACTGACAGTCTAAATCATCTTTTATGATTTGATTGATCGAGAAGAGGTTATGAAACGGAAAGGAACTTATGCAATTTTATAAAAAGCTTTGCTATCCCACCGATACAATGAGAAATGGAAATACAACTTGTCTTGTTGTTTACTATACATACTGTTGAACGGAGAAGCTGATGAACAGTAAAAAGAAGCCGCTCGAATTCGTCCAAAAAAATCTACCTCATTCAATAATGCGTTTAACTGTAAAAAAAAACTACATAATCTAGATTAAGGCATATTTTAATTGGATTCAGTTACGTAGATATTGTTGCTATTTAATGTTAAAAAACAAGAATTTTATTATAAAGCGTATATTAAAGCTTCTGTGACCCCGATAGCTAAATTGTATAAGCTGGGATCCAGAACAATACCCTAAAAGTTATTATGTATGGTTAATTTATTTCAATTCACTCTCTATGATGACTAAATTAATTAAATTTTCACTCTCTGCGCAAATTAAAAAAAAATGTTAAAAACTTTTCCGTCACACCACACAATATTACGAGACACAATACCATACCATACATCTATTGTAGTTGCAATTATATTGCATGAATGGAGTTTATAAGGAAAAATAGCGCACACAAAATAATTTAATTTTAATTATTATTATTTTTAATAATACTCTTTTATGTTTTTATTTCTACGTAGGGTAGAGCGGAGCAAAATGATACATGAAAATTAGTGTTTAGCTAATATCATTTATTTATAGTTTGAACGAAAAACAAAACTTGTTTTTACATAATTCAATTATTATGAATCGAAACTATTTTATCCAAATTCAAACAACGCTGTTCTTTAATTAAATAAATTAATATAATTAAAATTAAGAAGTGTTATTTTTGTATTATTGTACCCAGTACTGGGACGAAACGGTACATGCAGTTAAGAAACCGATTACTGGTTTAAGAACGGGTAATGAACCACCTAAAATAATATTTGCATTGCATCCAATCTTCACCAGGTTCGGTTTCGCGCCAGAAATCATCACAAACTGGGCATCCGGCACCTAGTTCCGTGCAGCGGGTTTATTTTATTGGAACTAATGGATTTTATCGTTTTTTCGGTTCAAATTAGACTTTAATTCTTTTTTACCTAAATATCTTATTGTTTATTATTCCTCGTTTATACTTTCACCGAATTTAAAAAAAAATTCTTACTTTTTACGAAAGAACAATAAAAACAATACACTACAAACCGTTAGTACTTTAAATTTTATTTTTAAATTTTTTTTTCGGTTGACAATTGGTTTCAAAACTACGATAAACCCTATTTATAGTGAAGTAAGCGTTACTCTTGTTCTTTAAAGTAGATACATATTGCTAGCCCCATCTATTGGAGACAATCATAAACGAGAAAAATAATTTTTATAAGTGTAGTAAAATGTTTTCGAGTATTTGTATCATTTAGCCCCGCCTCACCCTACGTCTCTGTATAGGGAGGATAATTGTAAATATTTTAATACAAACAAATTAAACTGGATGGAAAAATATAATAATAAAAGAAAATTAAATAAAAAAAATAATAAACGTGCAAATTGTTACTCCTATTATTTATTGTGGTTGTTGTTGCTGTATACAAAAATAACAATTATGATGAAAAAATTGTTTCATTTACAATTTTAAAAAAATCTTTCGGTGCAACTAATTCAATTAATAAAGAGGTAAATTGTACTTTTTTATATCAAAGCAATTTGTTTAAATTATATTTTTTTTAATTCAAAAGTACAATTTTTATTTTGTAGATACCAATTACGGATTATTAATAGAATTGACTAGTAAAATTGAAATATATGCACCGAAATCGATTTTTTGAACTAAAGTGCTACTAACGAGCACGAAATTGCTGCTTGGCCGAAGAACTTTCAAACTATATGCCACATTATGGCGAATCGAAATAAATGTTAATGTTTCCAACACCATAACGGTGTTTTTGAGAATTAAAATGCACCCGCTAAATTTGTTGCATAATTAAAGCCCTTTGCAACCATAAACATTTCATTATATATGAATAAAAAGGCTTCCTTATCGTTGTGTTATGTTATATGTGGCGTCATTTAATTTAGTAAGTACTGGATCCTCTTGACGTACAGGTGTTTGAAGATTTTTAATTCTACGAATTAGTAGTACAAAAGATCTTATTTGCTTTTTTGGACATTCGAAACGTCGACCAAAGTGATTCCGCTCCTAGTGATATGTGTAAATTAAACGATAATTTCTAATTTTTCTATCGTTATTGTTACCTACGAGTATGTTACTTCTTTAATTTGTTTTGCTTGGTGATTTGACAGTTGTTTGTATTGTTTCATTTTCAAGTATTGGTACTTCTCTTGTGTGTTCGATCTCGTATGTAGAGAACTTTCGATTTGCTCAATAATTTATACAGATTTTGTAACTTCCTTTTGGTTTTTATTTTTAAGGTGTGGTTTTGAATAAGTGTGTCATTTTTATCGTCGATTATTATACCTAATTGTTTGATAAAGTTGATACTTATGCAGGGTGTCCGCCGGGAAGGTATACTACTTTGTTTGTTTATTTTTGATTAAATGAAAGAGAATGGATCTTATATTGATAAATGTTTTATTTAATGTCGGCAATTATGTATGGAATACATTATCAGATAAATGTCCGCCTCTGTTAGCCTCACAAATGGAAGCCCTTTTAAGCACATTTTTCATTTCATTTTCACACATTTCACGCGGTATTTCATTAATTTCATCACG
This sequence comes from Nephrotoma guestfalica, assembly GCA_963691935.1. Taxonomy (NCBI): domain Eukaryota; kingdom Metazoa; phylum Arthropoda; class Insecta; order Diptera; family Tipulidae; genus Nephrotoma; species Nephrotoma guestfalica. Next base: position 123,333,397 of record OY829914.1, read on the forward strand.
AATATTTTTTTGCTCAAGCGTTTCTGGTTTGTTTGCATAAGCCTTGCTTTTTAGATATCCCCACAAAAAGAAGTCCGGAGCAGCCAAATCAGACGACCGTGGAGGCCAATCAACATCACCATTTTTTGAAATAACTTGTTGTGGAAAGAGTTCTCGCAGTAATTCTATTGTAATCCTGGCTGTATGCGATGTGGCACCGTCTTGTTGATACCACATGTTAATCAAGCCCAAGGTATGCAGTTGTGGCGTTAAAAAGTTTTCAATCATATCACGATATCGCTCCCCATTCACAGTTACCGTTACGCCGTTTTCATTTTCAAAGAAGTAAGGTCCAATGATTCCTCCTGACCAAATTGCACACCAGACTGTCACTTTTAATGGATGTAAAGGTGACTGATGAATAATGTGAGGGTTTTCCATTGCCCAGAACCGACTATTATGCTTATTCACATATCCATTTAAATGAAAATGTGCATCGTCACTCATTATGATTTTTTCATGAAAATCGGGGTTGTCATGGGCGAGCTGTAACATCCTATTGGCATATGTACGGCGGCGTAAATGGTCTTGTGGAAGAAGCTCTTGTGTCAACTGAATCTTAAATGGAAACAAATGCAAATCTTTGTGCAAAATTGTGGCCAAACTTGTTCTTTGAAGACCAAGCTCCTGAGCACGGCGTCGAATTGAGGTTGATGAATTATTTTGAACACTTTCTTGAACAGCAGTAATGTTTTCAGCCGATCTTGCAGTACGTTGTGGCCCATGCTTGGGCCTATCACTTACAGACCCTCTTTCTTCGAAATCATTCACTACACGATAAATAGTGCGTTTTGTTGGCACGTTGTTTCTCCCAAAAATTTCACGTAACTTTCTCATCGTCACAGTAATCGATGATTGATTTTGATAAAATGTTTTAACGATTAAAACACGATGGTTTATCGAATATTTTTCCATAATAAATTTGCCACGTGTCTACTTCACGACTGTCAAGTATGAACTGTCAATACTAATATTCGCTTAAATGGCGGCAACACAAAGTAGTATACCTTCCCGGCGGACACCCTGTAGTAGTCCATCGAAGGTTTCACGGAATTATAGTAAAAGAAATTTTAAATTTTTGTCTGTGAAACTCTGCAAAATCCATATACGATTATTATTTCATTCACTCTGGTTTTATTGTTTATCGTTTTAACTTAGATTGGTGAACATTTTGGTTTTACTTGTTTAATTAAATTTGGTTTGATAAACGATTCATTTGACCCCATGTCGATTAGAAAATTTAAGAGTTTGTTTTTTACTTTTATTTTATTATTATATTAATTTGTTTGATGTGTATGTATTAGTATTTGTTATTCTGAGTCCCAGGCGCTTTCTGTAAAAAACTTGTCATTGTAGTTGTCTTCTTTGGATTCTTCTTCTAGCTGATAATCTATAAGCTTGTTTTGGGATAATTCATGTTTTGTAATTTTGGCTAAATGGTTTCTTCTGTGGTAAATCTGGCGTTTGTCCTGGTTCCAATCTTGAATTTTTGAACCCTTGCCCAATTAATGGTTTTATTTTCGACGGATCGTTGAACCTACCTTGTCGCCTGACGTTTTCGTTGAGCTGACGAACCGGTGGTTTTATTTTTATGTACTACACATTTTCTTCCGCTTGGCAAACTTCTAATGCTTCTGTTAATTAACGTGGATCTCCGACCCAGATGTTAGATCTAAAAGGTTCTTGTAAATTTCATAGGAATTGCGCCAATCATATTTATTTATATAACGTGATTTTTACTTGGACATCGCATTCTTGTAGTTTTGCTTCTGCTGAGAAGGCTGTTTTGATTTCTAGAAAAATAACTTTGACACATATATCAATATCGAAGCGTATGTAGATCCCTGATCAATGCTACTTCTGATATATTGTCTGAATAATGTTGTCTGAAAATCGATTCTTGCATCCTCGTTTATTAATACTCGATTAACTTCATCGCGAATTATATTTTGTACGGCTTTTATGAATACTGTTATTGTTGAGTCGTCATCTGGAAAAAATTTTCCACAAAGAACAATTATATCGTCAAATTGTGTTTGAATTGCTGTAGTTCTTCTACTCGGACATCGTCGTTGAATTCTTGTAGTTCTTTGGTAATATCTGGTGTTTTCAAAGATGTGAACAATCTGATCATTCTTTTGTCCCGTACTTTTCCTGCCATTATATGTCTTTTTAGTATTTGTAGCTGAAGTGGTCTGTTCTTTAAACATTTTAGATTGTCTCGCAGTTGTCGTTCAAATTTTATTGTTTTTATATTTTTGTCGTTGGTGTTCTTCTGTAATTATTAATTGTTGTATTCAATCTGAAGCTATTTGGTCTATCGATTGTTCGAGTAATCAAACGCCGCAAACACTAATTTTATATTTGCGCTAAACTTTTCCCCTTGCATACTTCTGTACCGATATTAGTAAGGGGTTTATTATTCGGGTATGGGATTATTTCAAAAATGTATATCACTAACCGTGCGAAAGTCAAACAGATAACCAAGAAAATCGTGGTAATGTGAAATTATTCTTGATTTTTTACGCGATATAAAGTTTATTCTAATACTCAATTATTTATTATATATTGAGCCCTTAACACGGATGGGGCTGTGACCTCAATATTGAGATATGTTGGTTAGTTATACTGATTCTAATGAAACTTTAGCCGCATTATTGGTTTGATATACATCATTGTTATTTTATTTGGTTTTAATTTGTTTGTATATAGTAATGCAAAGTTTGGTTTGATATCGCTGATCAGCATTAATACAATAATGCATACACCTTTTATAGCAGAAAACTCACACAGTTGCATTTTTTAATTTTTTGAACTAAATTGTTTTTAAAGCAAAGTACGTCGAGTAAAAGATCATTTCATCACCTATCCAATGATACCACGTGTGTGTATTGTCTGTTCAAAACTCGGACAATAACAACAATAGAACACAGCAACCCGAAAATGCTCGTTCCAGGTAGCAACTTTTAAGGTAATTATCATCATTCACATCTCCCCCTGAGCCTGAACGATCTTCTGTCGATTACGTCTTCTTCCGGAAAATGAAAATGAATACTACACCAGAGATAGCCGCTCAAGTGGTTGCACTAATTGATGCGGGGCAGAACCAAAGTGAAGTGAAATTTGAGCCTATTCTCCATTCGTCTAGTGTGGATACATACGGTGACACGTATCTGGCCGACCTCGTGTAATAACACAGCATGATGGCCGCTTTTTTGTGACGACTTCATTGCGAAATCATCATTTTAATGCGGTTCAACTGGGACAGAGGCCCCAAAAAGTTCGTGAAGTCGAAATCAGTCAGTGGAAAGTTCGAAGACGACTTCGAGAAGGTGATTTGACTGCACTCAGACCAGCAAACGAGCCGAAATTGGTCCCAGCCCACGGACGAGCCCGCCTTTAGTTCGCTCGAGAGCATTTGAATTGAATAGAATAACAATGGAGAACAGTCCTGTTCCCAGACGAGTGCAGGATGTGTTAACATGGCAACCATGGGCGAGGAAGAGTATTCAGAAGATCAGGATAGCAAATTGCACAATGTTGTATTGAAGAACGTGTATCATATGGCGGTGGATCGTGCGTGTTCTGAGGACGCATGCCACTGAAGGCGAACACAAATCTTGTGTTCATCTCCGGAGCGAATACTGGCCGTCGATCAAGAGGTTTGACTTCTAAACGGTACATAGAGGAAGCACTCGAGGATCACGTCGTACCTTTTGTCGGGTTTATTGGTGAACATTGTCTGTTCATACACGATAATGCGAGACCGCATGCGTCTGGTATAGTATCGTCTGGTATAGTATACCAGTACCTTCAAGAGGTGGAGTGGCCAGTTCGAAGCCCGTACCTCAATCCCATCGAACTAGGGCTCGGGGAGGGTTCTTATTAATAAAAATAGTTTTTGCTGACTTCTATGTTTTAATTCCATTTTTACCAGTAATTTTCATGCTGACAATTTCACAAACCCCAAAAACTACTTTGTTGGTACGGTATAAGTACAAAAACAGTACCACTGGATAGATGTTGAAATAGACTTTGAATCTGCATTCAAGAAAATTAAACAAACATTGGATTTTTTTATATTTTTGAACTGTGTTCAAAAAATTGATCAATGTGCCAATTTTTTACACCCAAAAAAAATGTTGGGTTGTCTAGTACTATTGAATGCTATATGTTAATAATTACAACCTACATACATGCATTGAATGTAGTAATAGAGAATTATTATTAATGTTGTATAGGTCTGCTTATATAAATATATTTGGAGGTAGATGTTTGAATGTTTTATGCAGGGTATAGGAGTTGGTGTTTATATGTATATGTATGCATATAGGTAATATAGTATATGTGTAATTATATGTATACTCGTGTTTATGAGTGTATATATGTATGTGGATGTGTGCATATGTGTATGAATGTATGAATATACATATCTACACATATATGTAGGGTGTGTATATGTGGGTGTATATGTTGTATTATATGATGATATGTGTATTTAATACATATTTTTATTTATAGGTTGAATCCTAATTTTAATTACCTAAATAACATTTAATAGATCAAACGACTGTGGTTAAATGGAGCATTGAAGAGTTGGGGGCGGAAGGTTTTTTTTTTTTTTTTTTTTTTTTATGTTTATGGAAAATTGAACTATTTAATTTTTGAAATTTTTCTACTTTTTTCTTTCACCAGGTTTAATTTATAGTTTATCGAAAATTGAACTATTTAGTTTATGAAATTTAATTAAGAATAATACAGTCGTATTTCAGGAAATTTACCATTATATATGGGTACTTAATTATTTATTAAATTTTTTTTTTTTTTTTTTTTTTTCAGGATGCTGATCTTTTATATCATAAAACCAAAAATAATTGTGCTGTCTTGTGCTTAATAATTTACTAACTATTGACTACTTAGGTGTCTGTAACCGGGTCAAGTCTATCATATTTAACAACCTTTCCTATCCCTCCATCTTGTTATGTGTAAAAGGGTGTACGGTAGGCCCGGCGTATCCGGGACCCTTGCTTAGGCTTGGCCGTACATTCTAATCAATCAATCAATCAATCAATCAAAAACAATGTTGGGTTGTCTTCACTACAATTTTGGAAAAACATGTGAAATGATACTATTTCTCTTGTTAAGAATGCTGCTTGCTAATAGTTCATTGGAAATTAAATCGTATGTTGAATGACTGAGATATTTGTCTCGTTTTCAACCAAGAAATGAATAGATTCATAATCAATATCACCCACATAAAACAGTTAGAATATAAATTAGTTTCACTAAATTTAGTAAAGTAACGACTGTTCTATCACTTAGTGGTGGCAAATATTTTAAATAAGGACATTTTTTAGATATTTCATATACGAATTAAATATCATAATATTGTAACGCAAGGCTACCTATTCTTTAAATTTTCTCGTAACAGCTTCATTGACAATTTTGTTTTGCACCTAACTACTCCCAAAGATGTTTGTAGCACTATAATTAGTTTGAAAAACAATTATGATTATGATTTTCTTAAGCTTTCTTAACATTCAAGGCGAGCTATATGCATTAACTGTAGATATAACTATTGCATTTCAAAGCTCGATAATTCAAAATTTTATTGCTAGCGTGTATATGATGTTTGTAGTTTATCTAGATTAAAGTACAGCAAATATAAACCACGATGTATTGAAATACCATTCTGAAAATTACATGACCGTGCAAATTCATCTATAGCTCCGCTCGACGGAGTGTAACTCCCAGAGAACTAAGCGAGAGCGAGTGTAACCCCCCAGAGAGCGGATCGGGAAAAGCTATCAGTTTACACGAATACTGAAGGGTAAGGAGTAAATAAAATAATGCCGGCGAACTAAACGCAAAGAAATAGTTTCTAACGAATTTTATGAAACTTTTTTGACACTAGTAAAAACGTTTCAAAAATCCGTTTTGAAACTTTTAATATTAATTAAAACCCCATATTATTGTTTCTTACAATTTGCTTTTAGTTATGTATTTTTACCACCGCAATTTTTTAGCGGTTTAACAACTTATAAAATAATTTGCTAAGTCAGTGTGAGTTACTTAGTCGTAGTCGTCACTTGGTAATACCACCTCGAAGTGAAAAACCAATCTGGCTAAAATAGGTTACAAACTATTTATTTTAAACTCATAGATGATTAAGATTTTAAGGTTTTATAAAATCCGGTTAATAACCGATTTTGATTAGATAGTTTGTTACTGAAACTGATATTAATCTGTTTTTTTGTCATCGTGTTAAAAAAAAATTTTTTCGGAATTTGTTACGGTGTTTTCGAAACTAATAACAAATAAGCATGTTACCGCTTCAAAGAAACTTAAAAGTAGTTTTTATACAAATTTTACAACTCCTTTAAGACCGTTTCAAAAATCTAGATTTTTTTAAACTAATTAAAGTCGGTTCCTTAATGATAAAACTAAAATGAAATGTATAAAAAAGTCGCGGCTAAAAGCAGTAACTGGTATGATTTTGTAACGGGTCCGAAACCGTTTTAAAAGTTTTTAGTTTTAAAACAAAAGTTTCGTATCGGCTTTAAACTTATTTGAAATCGAAAAAACAGAAGCCCTTGCTGATTATAGAAGAAATAGAAGAAACTGAAGATTAAGAAATCACTGTAATTTTATGGAAATACAAAATAAATCCAAAAAAAGCGCCGGGCTTTGTACATAAACAGGAAAAGTCCCAAAACAATTACTCAAAATCGGCTTTAAAAAATTGACCATGCTAATCAATGCAGCCTTCAGAATCAATTATGCACTAAAGGTATAGAAATTTGCGGAAGCTGACACTCGAACCAGGAAAACCACCCAAAAAAACAACGCCTTAAAGAGTAATATCACTGTTACCTATATGTCACAATTATTTGAAAGACTCTTAATAAAATGATTGAAAGCGCTAATTGAAAGTAAAGAAACCATCCCTATATACACCAACATAGATTTCACATATTTTTAGAAAACCTAACACGAATTGATATTGCTTAATCAATTTCATATTCAACAAATTTTTTGAAGGGCCCAGCATAAATCGATGTTTTTTGGAAATGACTAGCACGAATTGATATTTCTCACAACCAAATCATAAAGAAATTCTGAAATTTGCTGATTAATTTTGTAATTGGCTCTACTTCTCTAATATAAAATCAATTTCATATCTGAGAAGTCTTTGGTAAAGCCCAGCAGAAATCGTTATTGTTCAATCCATTTCGTATTCAACAAATTTTTGGAAATGCCCAGCATGATCCAGCTTCATATACATCAAAATAGACATTTATAAACGATTTTATCACTACAAATTCATATATATTTATTAACAACCTAGTGAAGCCTAGTGCAGAAACGCTTCTAAATCTCTAAATTTATTAGCGGTTTTATAAATGAGTATTATTAGTTTTTGCATATTTAAATTTTTAAAATCTGTTTTGGGGCGAAGCACTCCCCACTTTTTCGTAGTTCGCTTTTCATGTGCTACCACGTACGCAATCAGCCAAATCGAGGGCATACGCTTTATACCCGATTTATCTAGAACCATCTGCACCGTGCGAAGCTCCATGCCAGAATATATTACCGACATGGATAGTCGCCTTATGAGTTCTGGCGGATATAAATCGTATACGATCCCGTTTCGAGGTATCATTTCGTTTTTCAACACCTTTTCTAATTTTTAACACACAGTTGGTTCCTTAAGTATCAATTTAGGCGTTTTAAAAATAATTTCTGAGACGGTGTTCAAGTTTACTTACAACACTTTATTTTAATATGAGTTAAGCGATTTGTTTTGAAACATCTGCTTAAATGTAACACATACATTTTTACTAATAACTCTCATCTCCCATATATAAACCATTTCCTGCCATTACTTCTAATTTATACCGTTAGACATATTTACAAATATACCATTATAATATTTTATTTTACCGCCCACCCAACATGACTTTTACAATAACAAGAAAATTGTATTATTTTCACGCTTTCAGATTACATAATAAAATCAATGACTGATTATGACAATATATTAAAGCAGAAAATTTGATTCGGAAGTCGAATACCATTCTTGAATACCCTACTAAATCCTTCATCATTAATTTTGTCATTTTTGTTGTAATTTTTTTCGTCGCATGTATTTCGCTATTTGTCATATTTTTTAGCAGCGTGCGAAGACAACATAATTTTCTTTTTAAATCATCCCAATCAAGCTGTTTTATGGTGTATGGTACTCATATACCATATTCCACCGTCTAGTATTCTAGTTTATAGGAAAATTTTTACATTTCTGAGAAATGAAACACTTTATACCCACTTACATTGTGTGTATTATGAATGTGAAACAAAATCTAATTTTCGCATAAAAATATGTATTTTAATGATCATCATTAACTTGATCCATCTTTCACGAGATAAATAAAATTACATCTACTCAGTTTTCCGGAAAATTGTCATAAAATAAAATAGAAATGGAGTAAAGCTTTTCATTATTATTAACAACCGAGCTGTTCTCTTTTATTTATTGTTTAGATTTTTTTTTTATTTAAGTTGAATATCATTTTATTTAAAACATGAATTGGATCTGGGAACCGCAACAAAAATTTATTGTCCGAGAAACAGAAAACCAAATACGAAAAAATTCACTATAAAAGAAAAGCAAAACCAAATTAATTCTCATTAAATTATATAAAATTTTGTATAAAACAATTTCATTAAACAAAAATGTATTATTATTGTTATTATAATTTAAGAAGCGTAAATTTATCTTGGTTTTTTAACAACTTTATATTACATATACCATAGCTGAACGCGAGACGTTAGTAAAAGGTATACAAATCTAACATTTCACAGCATATAGAAAGTGAACGAATATTATATAGGATATGGATTCCAAATTTTTGGTCGTTCTTTTGCATATAAATCAAACTTTTATTTATTTTTAATTTACATTTTCTCATATTTTTTTGCAAAAGCAGATTTATATTTGATCACATTTCATTAAAGTTTATTAGATTTCTTAAGCATGAAAATTCGGTGAAATATCGATATAAGAGATCATTTATTTCCTAACACATATTTCATTTGATTAAATTTTTTTTGTTGGAAAATGATTTACACCAGTTGGCAATGATACTTTACTACAGACGATATTCCTATAATACATAAGCACACACACACACACATACACACTTTGTTACTTCTCTCGTAATTTTCCAATTTAAAATTCTAAATCAAATTTTTTTTTGCTTTGTTTTTCTTCTTTATAATATTTGAAGAGTTTTCCGTCATTGTAACGGGTGTTTTTTTAGGAGGTTTGTTTTTCCGATAGATGTCGTTTTATTTTATGACAGTTGTTTTGACAGCTCAAAGTGGCATTTCTACTCAGTATTGTTTGGCAAATCATTATGAATAGGTTAACTCCAGAACAACGTTTTCAAATCGTGGAAATTTATTTTCAAAATCAGTGTTCAATTAAAAATGTTTATAGAGCACTTCGTGAATTTTATGGTGCACATAATCGTCCGTCAGAGACCACCATAAAGAACGTAATTACCAAATTTCGGTCTACATTCACTCTTTTGGATGCCAAGCCACCGACAAGAATGAGAAGAGTTCGTACAGAAGAAAATATTGCTGTCGTTGAGGCCAGTGTCGAAGAAAACGACAATTTATCGATTCGTCGTCGTGCTCAGCAAATTGGACTTTGTCCATCGACTTTATGGAAAATTTTACGTAAAGATTTGGGTTTGGTGCCATACAAAATTCAATTGGTGCAAGAATTAAAGCCACACGACCATCGTTTGCGCCGTGAATTCAGTGATTGGTCGTTAAATCAATTGAACGAAGATCCATTTTTTTACCGTAAAATTCTCTTCAGTGATGAGGCGCATTTTTGGTTAAATGGATACGTCAACAAACAAAATTGTCGCATTTGGAGCAAAGATAATCCACACGCCGTTCTAGAATTACCAATGCATCCTGATAAATGTACTGTTTGGTGCGGTCTATGGGCTGGTGGGATCATCGGTCCATATTTCTTTAAAAATGAGGAAGGACGACGCGTTACCGTGAATGGAAATCGATACAGAACCATGTTAAATGAGTTTTTGTTGTCAAATCTTGAAGATATGGATATGAATGAAATGTGGTTTCAACAAGATGGTGCCACTTGCCATACAGCACGTGAAACAATCGACTTATTGAAAGAAACTTTCAACGACAACATTATTTCGAGAAATGGTCCGGTGAATTGGCCTCCGCGTTCGTGCGATTTGACGCCACTCGATTACTTTTTGTGGGGATACGTGAAGTCATTGGTTTATGTGGATAAACCTCAATCGATTGACGCTTTGGAAACCAATATTCAACGTGTCATTGCTGACATACGCCCTCAAATGCTTGAAAAAGTGCTGGAAAATTGGACCTCCAGAATGACATTTGTGAAAAATAGTCGTGGTAGCCATATGCCAGAAATTGTGTTTAAATGTTAAATGCCAAAAAATTATCTACCAAATAAAAAAAAATTTTGGTCATTTCATAATTTTATATGTGTTTTATTCAAAAAAAAAATCGGCAACCTCTTAAAAAAACACCCTTTATTTGTCTTGAAAAACTGAAATTTTAAAATTTATTTTGTTAAGTGTTTATCCTCTTCACACATTTTCATTATATATTAAGTCTTGTGTTCATGAAATTCAGCAGAAAATAATTGGGAAACGAATTTTCTTTATATGTCTGTGATGTATATTTATTTGCTAAGCGAGCGATTGAACCGAAACTTGATTTGCGTTTTAAATAATTTTATTTAGTTACATTTAAATTTGATACGCGGATTTTAAATGAACCTCTAAGTCCAAAAAACAACACATATCAAAGACACATACCATTCATATTACTTCTACCTACTCATATCGTTCAAAATTGCCAGAATTACCTTTCTTACTCGTATACTCCTACGTAAATTTAGAAAAGTTTTTATAGCATTTTAATGCCGATCCAGATGCAGGGTGAGTTTTTTGATAAAGCCGACTTTTATCACGGAAACGATGCAAGAGGAGAAAATTACTTATAATGAAAATTGTTTAGCGCCGAGGCGTGTTTAATGGTGATCTTGAATGACGTTAAAAATCTTTAGTTTGGGAGATATGCGCGAAAATCCGTGTTTATTAATGAGAACCCTACTTTTGAGTGAACCTTTCTTATTCTGAATCAAATTTTGATTGATTTTATTTATTTTTATTTCTAGTTATAACGAAACTGTCTTAGAACTTAGAGAAATTTGTTTTGCTGTGTACTGCAGATAAATTTTTCCTCATATCTCTGAAACCTCACACTCTCTTTACGAAAAAATTTTATGGACAAATATTTATTTATTAAGTTAAACATCTTCCAAATTCGCGAATTTCAAGGTCATTCAAGATATCCACTAAACAACCCCTCGAAATAACAAATTTTTCTTTTCTCGCACTGTTTTCGAGATAAAGGCTTTACATTTTTTAAAACTGAACCTTACGAATTGACACAATAACAATGCAGCAAATTGAAAAATATTAATCAGCAAAAAATGATTTTTCAAAAGCACAAGAGAACAATAATTGTAAATAATATTTAATGGATAAAGGGCCAAGCGGCATGCATGGCCAGAAACGTCAATGAATTATAGCTAAGACGTGGAGACTACCGTCCATCAGGTTTGTTTATATAACCTAAAAGTGATTTTTAGTGTAGTTACTATGGGCACATATTAAAATGTATACTGATACCTAGAGATATATTCACCAAGCGGCATGGTCAGATAGGCAAATGTACTTGCTAAAATGTATAAACTACCCTATGTTCATTAATACCTTAATAATAAGTTATGGCCCCAAGCGGTATATGTGGCCAGATAGATGGCACTGGCTCATATTAGATGGAAATAACCAATTTTTAATTTGTTTATTTAACCGAAAAGCTATTATTTTTGTAATAACTATGGGCCCAGATTAAATTATTTTAACGCAGCAAAGAGGTTTGAGTTAGAACACCCCAAGAGCTACCGATGTTTAGTTTTAATACTGGAATTGTTCATCTCTTATTTAAAATAATCCGATATTCCATTTTTCCAAAATCTCACTTAAACACAATGCACCTATGAAAACATATTTATTAGAGAGCAATTCAAAAAATAATAAATCGACGATTTGATAGTCAAAAAAAGCTCAAAAGCTGCAACAGAAACATAAAATGTTGGTGAGAAAAAATTGAGCCTAATAACATTACGAATGCGGAAAACGTTGACAAAAAGTGGCGAAAAACATAGAAATATATCTATACCAAAGTGCTAGTGGCATAATGGTTATGTGTATAGTAGCCTGGTGCAGCGAAGTCACAGAGCTGTATACAGACGATTTGTATAACTTTCATTAGCTTAATCCCACCACATAACCAATTGGATCTTAAACCACATCGCGGCCTTGAATTTTGTGAGTCAAGTTTTGTATGGTTTTCCATCCTTATTTGTTTTGGCGTTCGATATTGCGAGTAAAATTACACTTGCGTTCTAAAGAGATTAGCCGGAACACTTGTGGGTATAGTCTGGCGTTCATTAAGTGTGTTAATTTTAAGTTATATAACTAGCCAACTGTTACAGACGCAATTGGTGATATATTTTCTTAAAAATCTAAGTCGTAAACAATCTATTAGCTTTCGTAAGTCGAAGCTTAAATGAAGCTGAACGCAATTACCTAACAATTGAAAATGAGTTATTGGCAATTGTTTGGGCAGTCAAACGTTTCGTATTAGGTGTCATAATCCGCAGAACATTTTTGTTTTTTTTTCACCGAAAGTGATGGAACGCGGTGTCGTTCTTCGTTTCAAGATTTTGGTATTTTAAATGACGTAATTACTATATTTTTGTTTTGCTGTCATGAAAAATAATAATTTTTGAGTTGTGTCAATGTTCTTTGTCAGTTGCAATATGTTTAGATCTTCATTTGCTTTTAATTATATTACTCCGTGACACTTGCCAAGAATTCTGAATGCGATTATTAAGTTCTAAACAATAATCTGATCAATTATACACCGGCTTGGGTTCTTTCTTCAACGAATTGGAAATTTTAGGTACATATCCGAATAATAACTTACATGGCATATATTTGGTCACACAGTATAGAGTTGAGTGACAAACAGACAATTTTTTTAGTTATGCCACATGTGATATTATAACAAGTCTTGCTCCTCCAAAACGTTTAATGTTGGTGAGCCACCTTGATTTGAACCGTACGTGGTAATTAAAATCATTTCTCCTGAAAACACTTAAATCATAATAAATCATCAAGTCAAACTAGTACATAAAAACAGATTAAAAAATTTCGTTTGTTAAAGGATTATGAAATTGTTATTATTGCTCTAGAAAAAAAACAATTCTTCGAATGAAATTCATTCTGTTGGGCGTGTAAACTAAACAATGTAATTCACGCGGTTTTATCAAGTAAATCACATGTAAATTACACAAGCTTAATTTTTACATTATGTAAAGTAAAAAATGAATAAAAATTAACTTTCTCGTGGCATGCGTGCTATCTCTTACATAACTTAATAATTGACTGTGTAACGTTGAAAATAAAATTTAGTATGTCAAATAGTTTGAGGATGAAGAGTTTGATTAGCTTTCTTAACTTCATTTTGTTAAAACCCGTTAAATAATTTCTATTTTAAATTTGATAAATTTCAGGTTATTTCATTCTTATGATTACCTCAAAAGGAGAAAACAATTACAGCTAGAAATTATGAGACTAAGAAAATTGTCGAACATCAAAAAAAATTTAATCAAGCTTCACAAGAGTCGTCAGTGAAACGCATTGGTATAAAATTCATACTTCCTTATGCAGTCCCCAAAGAGCGAGATATTGAAAAGGTGTTTCAATAGGTTATAGTGTTGAACACCCTGGGTAAATCATCATTGTTTTACGTCCCTCGAGTTACGTGGTTTTAATCCTCGACACAACCGAGTTGATTATTCGACGATGGGTGGCCAAATTCTAAACAACCGGTTTGATAAATGTTCCAATACCCACACGTCACTGCAACGCAAGGTCGGCTGAAAACATCAGTGCTGTGCCTGAGAAACTGGCGTTGCCATAATCATGAACGGTGAACGCTACAGATCGATGTTAAACAATTTATTGTAGCCTAAACAGGACGGCTCTACATGCCACACAGCGCATGCCCCAATGGACATTCTGCATGAGTGCATGGTTATAGAGGGCATGGTTATATTATGGCAATATTAAGCAACCGAAAAGCTCTAGCCAATAGTTAAGCTGAAAATTAAAATTCAATTCCACCCAAATGAAATATTTACTTTTTTTTTCTCTCAGTACTTATTATTTTGGAAGTATTGTTTTGGTAAGAATTTTCGCTATGAACCACCAAAAGATGGTAGAAATTGAATGGATCCGAATTCCAAATATACCGGGTATAGCACTACTATTAATAAAAAATTCAGTTTATCTATTTTTGAATTAGCATACCCGAGTATTATAATCAGCACTTCACTGTAAATTGTATTTCAGAAATAACAATATTCAAATAAATTCTGGTGTTACCGCAAGAAATATACAACACGAATTTTTCCAATAATTCTAATTCAAGCCAACACACATTGCTCCCAAAATACATGATTATAATCGAAATTATTATAATTTATTTTATTATAAGCAGTTCTCGTTCGTATTTTTTTCATACATTACTCTGTAATACATTTTTTCGTCTGTTCGAAAATCGAATTTTCAGATATGAATTTTCACATGGAGTAACATTTTTTTCCAAATATATTAAAAAAACGAAAAGCAAAATATTATAAGAAAATCTAATAATGCCGGTAGTATACTGCCATGTCATATAAAAACATAAATGTATGAGAAATACATGAATATTTTACACGAAAGATATTTACTAACAATCACATTATCGATATTCCAGTGGTGAAGCATATAGGTTTCCCCGTAAGCAGGTGGGAAAGTGAACGGCGAAAAAGTGGTTTACCTCTGAATACAGCATTATATGTAGATTTTAATGTTCGGAGATGACTTTTTAATTTTTTTTGTATATATTTATGATATTAAAAGCCTTTTTATTTGTGTATGAGCTTTAAGAAAAGCTTTTATAATCAATTTTATCAATTTTTGTTTAATATTGATTGAATATTTTTTGCTGTGGGATGTCAAACAAGACAGCATCTACCAACAATGTCGTGCCTTTTTTGTTTGTTGAATGGTATATGACTTTAGGCCTTTCAATTTATTTCACTTTTTCGGCTCATCTCATCATCAGTCAATATTTTAAGAGGCATGTATACCAATCATGAACTTATATATAAAATGCACAGTGGTACTTAACATTTTTTTATGAAATTGATTTTTTTTTTAAATTTTAGCTAAAAAAATTAAGTGATTAATATTACGGGATTTTGTTCTGCGCCATTATATCCTACCAACTCGGTTGATCGACTTTGAGTTAGAAATGTGTGTGTTTTAAATTGTGAGTAGTGCACAAAGTACCTAAAATTCAAATATCTGAATAACATAAACATAAAGTTTTCACGCCACAATAATCTACACAAGCGATTAAAAAAAGGCGAACGATAATAAACCGCCAATGTTAAGTTCATTCGGGAATAGTTTTTGTTATTTCATCATCATGCGACATCCACCTTTTCACCTTCGAATATGTATAATACACAATGTGGAAAAATCCTAGTCTATCGATTTTTTTCAACTTGAAACGTTTTATGATGTCGTCTGGTGAATACACACCTCTATAGGTATACATGTTTGATGTGGACTATACATAGTGTAGTGTTTGTATCAACAATTTATTTTTCAGAATAAGAGAATTAGTCAAAAGGGAAATACATATTGTTATAGGTTTATCTATATATGTACACATGTGTGCATACGTCGTTTTCATATATCCTCTTTGTGCGGAAAAAAGACTTTGCTGTGATGGAAGGAACGACCTGTGTATGATCTCCTTGACGTTCGAGATTTTGTGTAGTTTTAATAATAATTTACGGGTTTCATGTTAAAGAAAACTGATTTTTCCAAATTTTATTTAATTGTTACGGCTTTATTGATTACTATGCCGTCAGCGAGAGAGCAATTAACTACAAATTAGGAAGTCTTATAACTTTGTTAGGCTCAGTAGCAGCAGTTTATTTTATAAAAAAGAGCTTTACTGACTCAGATTAAGCACATGGTTACCATAAAATGAATTTAATGGCATTACATCCAACGCTCTCTATTTCTTCACAAAGTAGTACTCAACGACGGCAAAAAAATATTTCCGTTGCTAGGTGAATTCTAAATCTAAAGGAGCTAATCCAAAATTAATCAATTACATCTGACAGTGTTTTCTTTAAATGTATTCTAAAGTGGCTAAATCCTTTCCTGTAAACTACCGTGTACCGACTTAATGCTTTGTTGCCTTTTCCGTCAAAAGTAATGGAATGTTAACTTTAATCCTACAACAGTACTGTTGGGAGCAATGTGTTGAATATTTCAAAGATGATTTGATAGATCTTTACATGAAAGTTAAGTTTATAATGTTTCAGGTTATCGTGCAGTAAATGCAAGTGTGCCACTTGGATATACCATGCCCCTACGGTAACCTTAATGTACATTAAAGACTTGTCTCAACAACATGCTACATTCAAACATTTGGTGACGATATAACGCTATCGAGTTCTAGTTGGATAGTTCACGGTATTTTACGAGCATACCTATTCTCTCCAATATTCATTCAGTTATACAGGGTGGGGTACGAATGTTGGTACAAAAACAAATGTGATTATTTATGTTATTTTTATTTTTTTACTTCTTGTTTTTTAGGATAATGGCAGTATATAATTTTTTTTAATGAACGGGATTGAAGACACAGATAGAATACAAGTAGTGCAACTGTACCATAAACTGAACTTTTCAATTTTGGTACAAAGAGCATTCAAAACTCGAACAAATCATGATACGCCCAGTTGGTCGACCATAATGCGTATTGTAGAAAGGCTGCCGTTGTATAACAATCCTAATTCGACTTGATATCTGCCAAAAAACGTTACACCTTGTGGAGAGTGTTGCATTAACGCAAACATGATAAACTGCTTATTTATGTCTGACGAAGGGTACTCTTATTTAAACGGAAATGTAAGCAAGCAAAATTGTCGTTTATGGATCTATGGAATTCCTTAAAATATCCAACCAGTGAGATTACACGCATGTGTGTATCTGTGTGGTGTGCAGTATCTGCCAACTGTATTGTCGGCCCTTACTTTTTGAAGAAAACGATGTCAATTTTCCAGATAATGGAAATAAAATTCTTAACATAACGGAAAAACTATTTTCGGGAATTTTACAGACGAATACCTTTCCGACAACGTGGAGCCAGTTGTCATAAAACAAGATTAGTAATGACGACCCTGCGTGAAAAATGTGATGAAAAATTAATCCCACGAAATACCGCAGATCGTTGGTCGCCTAACTTTTCTGTTCCAGTTTTTCTATGGGAATATTGTAAGCAAGAGGTGTATAAAACTGAGCCATGCAATAAAAACGAGTTAACAGAATCCATAAGGGCTCTTATATAAGTAATACCGCGAGCAACATTAATAACAGCAATGAAGAACTTTGGTTAGATGCATGGTTTGAACTAACGAAAATAGAGGACATCTATCTCAAAAATCTCTCGAGCTCTAAAAACGGCATATCATTACCTCAAAACCATACGACATATCAGAACAAACAACGAATTTATGGAAAAAACGGACCAGAAAAATGTAAAATATTTTTTCCTTTTCAAGGCAGATTCGGCATGCTGGGATAAGTCCAACGCAAAATGATGAAGTATAACGTTATAACAAATAATGACCAAAACATCAAATAAAAGAAAAGTGCACAAAAACAATATAAAAAGGAAGGGGTGAATATGTTGTGGCCGACATCCGAATTTCTTTTACCACGGATGGATTTCGATTCATAGATTTCGAATACACCACTCATCAAAAATCATTATTCCTGCTTAAATTTTAGAAAACCAACAAGGCCAACCCTTGTTGAAAATTTAATATGTTTAAGCAGCTTCAGCCACTTCCAATACAAGGATTTCGACCAAATTTCGCAAGGATTTCCAAATTGATGGGAAAAGTTTAAGTATGAGGTTTAATTTCGAATAGCCAATCCGCCTGGACTGTAGAGATAACAAATTTTGATAAAATAATTTTTTTTTCAAAACTCGTTTTTCCTGATAAAATTTAAAATATGATCTGAACTTATTTTATTTGAAAATTAATTAATTATTTTTTTTTTGATTTTACTTTGTAAATGTCATATAAATATTTCAAAGTATTTACAAATAACGAAGACTTCCATTTCCGGTAGACCGATTTTAGCCAAAAACGATTTTTCTAGAAAGCAGGACCCATTGCAATCGATTACTGGTGTTTACAAACTCAGCCTCCACCGGTGACATCCTAAATCAATTTTTTCCCATATCAAGATCCTTTGCAATCAGTGTCTGGTACTCAAAAACACCCCCCGCATTAAATCTGTATACAAGTCGTGCGAGATGAAAAAAAAACAGATTAAAGAAAAACGCCAGGTGGCGCAAACCAGGCGACGTTAAAATCGCTTGAGGTGGAAGAAAATAACAGTAATAATATAAAATGGGATACAATTTTCAGTTGGATTCTAAGTAGATCGCGAGCTGATTGGAAAATGAGAAACGTCCACCGTGGAAAAACTAAAACAAAAAGAAACATAAATACTGTTATATTTAACAGTACATAATTCATATACTATAAATAATTCTCAAAATAAAGGCTAAAATTTAAAGTTTAGACAATGGAAAAAAATATAAAAAAATTAAATAAAGATGACAAAGATCACCGCATTAGTAATGTAAAGGAGTCTTTTCAGAGACAATTCACTAAAGTTAAAGTCAAAGAGAGAGTCAAAAAATTCAAAGTTTTGATTAATTTCGAGGAGCATTCGAGTAATAGGTATATTTTTTCCATAAACCGTTCTGTGATGTGTAATTCTACAGGTAAAATATATTGAAGAAGATATATAGAAGCAAGCGCTAGATAACAATTGATGGACAAACACCATGCCAGCAACAACTCGGCACTTACTCAATGTTTGTAAAGAGATAAGCCTTAACCGCTCCAGGTATAGGGGTTAGATGAAAACATTTACCCAGGGTAGCTCACTTAAAATAAAACGAAGCAATCTTCGTTGCACTGCCTCTATTATTTTTATACTCCAGAAGGGAGCGTAAAAAGGCATTATTTGTATACAGAACCTTCGTTACAAAAGGATCGTACATTTTTTACACCAGCGCCTAATAAAACCAAGTGCAGAGTTTGCTCGATTGATAATATTAACAATGGGATCCCTAAAATTCAGTTTATTATCACAAATAACAACTAAATCTCGAATTGAAGTAACTCAGGCTGCGGCACTGTTGTTGATATAATGCTTTTGTAATTGGGAACGTAAACGCTTACGAGAGTACGGCATGTATTAGCATTTATTTACGTTCAACACCAGCCCGATTTTGATACACCATATAGCAAAAACTGTTCAAATCGTTATGTAATAAATTCGAGTTAGTAGAGGTTGAGATAGATCGATAAATCTACGGCGTATATAGAGAATCAATCTAGATGAAAACCAAAGAAGATTAAAAGATGTTATTCTTCTACTTCGAATAACCAAGTTCGTGATGGGAATCACTGTTCGAGAAAGCCAAACTAAAGAATTTAGCGCACTGGTTGGTACTAACACGTGGATCATTTGAAGAATAACCGTTATACTTTAAAGTGGAAGGGTGTCCAACAGATCCCAGCTTCGAATTAATGAACTGCCCGAAGCGTCTAGGATGTAAGATAATGTCGAATTGTATTTCGTCGTTAACGATGCATCGTAAATTAGTGAAACGCTTCAACACAATTATGAAATATTGAAAACTTTCTTTCAAAGTGGTGAGTATTCTACCCAAACTGTAAGAAATTTACGTGGAAAATTCAGTAGCAATGAAATGACTACAAGGCAATTTGTGAAATGAGTTCGTGAAACTGGATTGTTATTGGATAAAGCAACGCGCGCGTGTATTTAAAGCGCGTACAGCCGTGAACATTGCAGCTGTTGCTCAGAATGTGTCTGAGCATCCATCAACATCTACTCGCCATCGTGATCAAGAATTGAACATTTCACGCAGTTCTGTGGTGAGAATTCCGACCATACCGACCTTGGTATGCAGGCGTACAAAGTTTAATTAGTGCATCCGCAAATATTTCGGTTTGTTAATTGGGCTGTGGAAAGCTTGGAAGAAAATGGGCATCAAAAAATTCACACGGAACCACGGAGAAGCCGATGCATCCACAATGAACAGAATTCAAGAGGAGGACACACACGGCATTTGGTTTCAACAGGACGGCGCAACTTGCCACACAGCAAACGCAACAATCGATCTTTACCACACTGTTCTCGGGGATTGAATAATACACAGCTATGATTTGGCTCAGCTAGAATTTTTTTTGTGGGGAGCCGTTAAGGATAAGTGTTACGCTAATCATCCAGAGACTATCCAAGACTTGAAAGATCAAATCGAAATTGCCATTGATGGGATATTAGCCCATGCAATCCAAAATATTCTGAAAAATTGGGCTGACTGAATGGGGTACTGTAAGGCCAGCCGTGGCAGTCATTTGTAACGAAATTCTATCCAATTCCATTACCAACCCAAATCTAACCATTTAAAAATTACCTATTGGCATTACCTTCGAAGTAACACCTCAACATTATATCATGAATATCTACCATGCGGATTTTTCGCATTTTCTTTTGTGTATACGTATTCTACGTAACCACGGCATATTCTTATGCAGTGGTTGAATCAACGTATATTTTAAGTTAATGTAACACGATCGCTATGTTTTGATTACAGGCAAATGTTTTTGAGGTAAATGGCATAAGTAATGAACTCTGCTATTGAAAGTAAACAAAAATTGTAAGCATCGTGCAATCTATTTATTTAAAAAAAAAGTTTTCGCGTGGATCGATTTTGGAAAATTGATGTCACGTTTTTGGATATTGCCTATATACATTTTTGTGATGAAAGCACAAAAAAATCGTCGATCAGATATGTATAAAGAGTGAATGAAATTGTTGGAAAGGGGAGTTTTTTTAAGCCAGTGAGACAGTGAGCGGAGTGGTAGTGAAATTAATTAATTAGAAGTTAAAAGTCTTTTTTAAAGTTGTGTTTTTTCTTGTTCGTTGATGTTTAGTGAGTGCGGGTCAGCTTAAAGGGGTACAGCCGCGAATGAGGCCCCTTGGTTGCTCTAAGCAAAAGCTAAAAGCGGGAGCATCGAGAGTAACCCTGTGCCGACAGGTGCAAGTAAAGCATTAAAATTACCGATTTGCGTTCTATTTATTTATTCACCACAATCATAGGGTTAATCGCAATGCTTCGTACTCATTTTACCTCCTAGTTTCAATGATGATAATGCAGATTTTGTTTTTGTTTTTTTATGATCAATAGAACCGAGATTAGGATTATGTTTTTGCTGATTGAGTGAGTCGATTTTTTTTATTTAATACGGGTCGGAAGGCAATATAGAAACCGAAGCCTTTAGTAATTTTTTGTTAGTCTCTTAAATTAGTTATTTAAAATATCGGATCAAAGACAAATAGGATAGTGATCAAATCGATATACCCAAAATATATAACTTAATATATTGTTAATAGGATAATAGTATAAATTTATCTAACTCAAAATATGTAATTATGTTATATAGTGGAATATATAAGTCAAATTTCTTAATATTAGTAACGGTGGCAAGATCACCTGATTTAAATCGGTAAAAGAGCACTGATTTCACGAACAATTCGTCTTGTGCTATATAAACGTTATTTAAATCAAAATACTATTGTAAAATAAATTCGAACTATGGCTAAATATTTTAGTGACTAGAAGTGTGTATAATAAATAAAGTGAACTTAAGATTAATAATAACATAGTGTCTAGAAAAATCCTAGTGATACTAACGGTAAAATAAACTTCTGTGAACCCTATGGTACCTAAAAAAAAACGGTGGTGCTTCAATTCTTTAATAAATGTGTGACTCAAAATTTAAAATACGATCGGACTGTGATACCACAAAATATAAGACAAGTGATGGTTTCTAGAGTACATTAAGAAGTTACTCAAATAACATTAACTCAAATTATACATGTGCTTCGTGTGAGTGACGGTATCTTAAAGTACGACTAATACGAAAAAAACGGTAATACAAATAGTTAAGTGATAATCATCAAATAATAAATAAAATAAAGTTAATTAATAAATTATAATACATGCTGAAGTTGTTGTATGAACAAAATTATAATAAAAAATTTCTAATAAATAATCTACTAACTAAAGTGAATATTGTGATCAATTACGCTGAGTGTTTCAACGGTCATCTAACGGCAACACTCTAGCTAAATTGAATTTCCGTATGCATACGTCGACAAATATTACGTCATCCATCTGCAATCAACACCTGCACTCAACATATTACCAGGCAAGTGGATTATGGACAAAACATTTTTTTTATATTTTCAATTTGTTTTTTTTTTATAATTTCAATCTTAATAAAACATACTAATAAAATATAGTAATTTTTCTTCTTTGAATCTTGTTTCTTTAAACTTTAATTCAAGAAAGAATTTATTTAAATTCTTAATTTTTTCTTCTATTTATAATTAATGGTAGTTTAGTATTTAGTTAGTAGGGTCCTAGGTTAGGCTAGTTTATTGCTTTTGTATTTTGGTTGTATGGATTTTCACATTTGATTTTGTCAATAATGATGAAATTTTTAATGTTAAATTTAACAATTTGTATTTCATTTACAAATTAAATTAAAATGAGAGGCTAAAAGTATAATTAGTGGAGGATGAATTAATGTGTAGGTATTGGATGATTGATATGTAGGTATTGGATGGCTCAATCATTGGGAAGTGCGATTAAAAATTGTATTTGCTCAATTCAATTACTTTTATATACAGCGGTCTAATACCGGTTCATAAATATTTCGGAAACCCCACCTCTTTATAACCTGAGTTTTAGCCGAAGCAATTTGACCGCCCGGAATCCATTTATGAACAATTCTGATAACGCATCAGTCCACCTGGTGGCGTTACAACCCTGCCCATAGGCGGGACACTCCCTTGCTGCCAGAGTCCTCCTCCCACTGGATTGAAACGCAGGGCCTACGCTGCATCGTGTTTTTATTATTTTCCCTCTTTTAACATAGTAGGTCTTTAGGTAATCCCTAGGACATCCTAAAGAACCTAAATAAACAAACACGGGTGTAAGCCCGTTTCTCATGATGGTTTGAGATTGCTAATTTTGGCTCCGATATCCCACTCAAGCCTTTTTCCTTTTCTTGCATTTTATAAACAGTTTTTTTATTCTTTGCGGTAAACTAGGCCGTTAACTGTGTACCCCAAAACCCAAGACCGTTCCCCTCTACCAGACTGAGCTGCGGGAACCAATGCCGCATGGGGTACCAGGCAGATAATGGCAATTCTGCGAAACTGGGTTGGCTTTAGCTGTAGCAAACGATTAACCAACCCGTTTCAAGTGGCGCCCAAGTGGAGCACAGCATCTGTTCCACAAATAATTAAAATATTTATGTAAGCACCACATTTTCAAGTGGCACCCAAACAGGGACACAAGATCAGTTCCAAATTTAATTAAATAATTTATTTATATATGTAGGCACCACTTTTTCAAGTGGCGCCCAACTTCGGCAATAGCCCAAATATTTAAATTCATTAGTTAAATTAAGAAATTTAAATTCTCCTTGAGAATACAAATCTACAAGTTTGCTTTAAATTTCACCATTTCAGGACAGTTTTAAGTGTGGCCGGAATTCGGCCAAATCGTGTTTTATTAAGTGAAAAAAGTGATTTAAGTGTTAAACAGTGTAATGAATGCTTAGTGAAGAGAGTAAGGATTTTTCTTTGTGTGAGTATGGCTGCAGACATGCCTTTTCGGTGTGCCTGACCTAATTCTGGGTGGGTCGTACACACACAGATGAGTTTCTTAAATTGTCGTTTTCCTGTACCGGAGCTCCGAATATTCAGGTCGCCTGTGGCAAATCCCAACCCGCACTCCGGGGGGTGAACTGGTATTTGTGGTGGTATATGGAACTCGGCGGTTCTATTTTTTTACAACGGTTCATTCTAGGCACCAACAAAAATGTTGTGCGGTTTTCGTGTACCTTGTACAACGTACAATTTTTCAATTCCACACTGGCAAGGGTGAGTGATGTGATACCTGAAGTTATGAGCATATCCCTGTCCTGCCAAGCAACGATCTTGGGTGCTATAAACGGCTGCTCATTCTCAGGCAAGTTGACACATCATTTCGCATCTCAGCTGGAATTGTAAAATTGAACCTCTAACCATCCTCCGTTTAGTGACAACAATTTAGTTTGTGGCTACAATTTACCACAGGTTAAGTTTCGTCATTTTTAAAATTAGATAAAAAATGGAATTTCCGATCTATAACTTTATGTTTAAGAGTCGCGTTTTCTTCACTTCAGTTTTCAAAATTTTAAATTATCATCCTTCGGGATGGGGTCGCCAGTCTTATTAGTTGCATTCAGGGTACAACTTGATTGGTTGGTCATACTTAGGAGTCTGCAAGTGGATGTGTATCGAATACAAGTTGGCCATATACCAGTCGAGTTAGTATCGCAAAGTTATGGAAATTCGCAACAGCAACCGGCGTGTTGTTGTTCCTGTTTGAGTGAACGATTCGGCCTGCCACTCACACAGTGATACTCATCCAAGAGGATTTTGAATGATGACTGTGAGATATGAGGGTAAGAGGATTGTTTCAGTCAACTAGGTAAATTAATGAAACATCAAATGGCTTCACCAAGGCAATGAGTCTCACTTGCGACAAATCAAACTTATGAATGCCATTGCTGGTTGGGTTAGCATTTCGTATTTCATCCAAATCAATTTCATTTCCCTTTATTCCTATCCGCATTTTTGACCCAAGTGGGTGGAATTGATGCCTCAGGGAAGGGCATATCATACGTGGTTGTTTATATTTTTAATCATAGTTTAATTTTTCATTTTTTTAATTTTATTTTTTTGACTAGAGTTGGGGGTTGTTTAAGTACTTACAGTTAGGTTATAAGGTTTTTTTTGTCAGGGTTTTGTTTTCATTGAATTAAATTAGTTATAGTGTGGAACTCTGTCTCAGAATTGAGTTCAGTATAGACAAACTGAGTGAAGAGGAATTGCTCATAGAGTTTGAGGTGCGCAACCTGGTAGACAATGCTGACCAGGAAGTAACCCAAAAATAAAAGAAGCGTTGTTGCGCAAGTTGGAGGAAGAACGCGAGGAGTCGTTTCTAGCGCCGAATAAGGCTCACGTAGCCGCACTGAAACAACCACAGCGGCTATAAGTGATACCATCTAACCATTAGACAGACTACGAGCCAGTGGGCACGCCGAATAGTCAGTGTAATTGTGAGGTGAAGAGTGACCAACCCGTTTCACATTTGAATAAAGTTGTATTCCTTACTTAATGGCAATGTATACTCTTTCTAATAAAACAAACCGCTTTGAAAAATATTCATTCGTCTTTGAATTAGAGCCAAATTAAATGGCAAACGTTAGAAGGGCAACCCTATATTATACAGTTTTTGAGAAAAATCCTTAAAATAGTTAAAGATGTTTATATATTTAGAGTAATCTGGCTCAAAATGAGTTTGTAGACATGTTTGCCAATGTTTATTTCTAATCTTGTGCCAATGATGAAACATAATAATGCACTGTATCTCTATTTATGTATATCTGTATCTATCTATATCTAACAACATCCCGTAACATGACGTAACATTGTGAAACTTGACGCAACATAGGGCAACATCATGCAACATAGTGCAATATGGCGCGACATCGTGCAAAATTCCACATCATGGTGCAAAATATCGCAACAATGTACAATATCACGCAACATGTTGCAAGATGACGCCACGTGGTGCAACATAACAGCTCAGCTGGATGGTTTCTAAAGGAATAATACTGAAATCAGCACCCCATGTCGTTCCCTTGTATTCGAAAATCTTGCCCTGCGAAATATTATGAAAATCGCTTAAGCTAAGTAAAATATAACGTAACATAGTGGATAATCACACAACATCTCCCAACAAGATGCAATTCAAGCGGCATTACGAAACATGTTAAACATCTTATAAAATAGTGCAACATCATGTAATAAGGTGCATCATGACGTTCTATGGTGCAACATCACGGACTGGACTCTTAAATGAATTATCCACCTATAAGAACCGCTTGAATTTTTTTCCCTTTTATTCGAAAACTATGTCCCGCCTAGGCCTCAAACCCATGAACCCTCATGAATAAGGACCAATCGGAAACAATTCCTGGCACTCGAAAACCCTTCTCATCAATATATATCTAAATCATTCGAGTCAATTTTTTTTCAATAAAATGGAACTCCAATTACCTTCTAAACCAATTTCGCCAACCAAATTAGGACTCATCACAATCCATAGGCCATTAAACAATATTTATCATCGCAATTTGCATAAAAATTGATCGAGCCAAAAAAAATGAATAAAGGGTTAAGGGTACCAGTTATGTTCTTAATTAAATAAACAACTTTTCATAAGTCAGACTTTCCTCTGAAAATTTTAATATTTTATTTATTATGTTAAGTACACTAAGAACCTTTCAGTTCGTATTAATAATTGAATCTGCTTTGTGTTATGTTAGTTTGTATATATGTGAATTGTTTTGCATACGTGACAAAATATTTCATGTAAGCAGAATATATGTTAAATTAATTTTATGTGTACTTTTCGGCTTCCGGGAATTTGCTTTGTGTTGAGTTATTCTGTGTACTAAATAAATCTACTGATGTCATTACTTTCGTGTCATATACATTATGTGTGGCGAGAATATGCACCGAATGTAGCTTACGCCGACGGACCGTCTAAACAAATTTATCGAATTCGAGGCATTTGAAATCTTCCGTGTCGGAAGATCAAAATCATGCGAATCGGACAAATTAAATAATGGAAATTGGCCCGCCAACAGACAATCGCCTAATAGAATTTTCTTTAAATTAGGCCTCATTATAATCGGTTGCTGGTAATCGAATACGCTCCTCCAGTAATTTTTATAAAAAGCGTGCCAGCCGAAAAAAATAAAATAAAAAATGGACTTGGTTGAAAAATGGTTGATTAGACCCTTTGAATGAATTTTGCCGAAATTAGCATGGACAACAATCGAATCCTAGCATTTGAGAACCATTTCTCACCAAATTTTATGAAAATCTACCGGATTATAGGTAACAAATTCATGAACGGGAGTCGGGGATCGCCGGATGATCCTATGAACCAATTTTCTCGAAATATGAACAAATCGCAATCGATTACTGGCAATTGAAAATCCTGTTTCACCAATTTTTATCAAATCAAGACTCCTCGCAATCGATTTCTGGTACTCGAAAAGCTGCAATTTTCATCAAAGTCATTTCAGCTGAGATAAAATAGAAAAAGAAATCCCGGTGCCCCTGAAGGACTCCTAACCAAATTTCCCTGAAACCAACCAACCATATATATATATATCACTTGATTTCTGGTACTCGAAAACCCTCCGTTAACAATTTTCATGAAAATCGTTCGAGCTGTTTCCGAATGATACATACATAATATTAACATACAATTATTCCTTATATTATTATAGAAAGATAGACAGATACAATAGACGTAGAGGGATATTGCGTCTAGCCTCATACAATCACCAGCAAAAATTTTCTACAAGTAAATATTTGAAGTAGGCAAGTGGTAAGATTTTTAATTTTGTCGTTCAATCTTAAAAAAACCACTAAACATTTAGCTTGTCAATTACCAATTGCCATTGCAATAAATTAAAACCATAGGAAATTTTAAACATAGAATTTAAAAAATTTTCGTTGCGCTATTGTGCCTCCATCCGAAAAAACGCTTAACTTTCTGTTTTACATTTTATGTAAAGCATACATAAATTTTAACTACTGCACAGTTTATTTATTTATATTTAAAACCACCCTGATGACTTTAATGTAAACTCGAAAATGAAATCTTAAAATATAGTTCATTGAAATCCTCTGACACCAAAATAATATTAAATATGAGCCATAAGAAATCCACTATAAATTTACCATGATATTTAAAAAAAAAATCATCCAATATTAAACTCTTCCGTTGAAATTACATAAAATTTATTTTTTTATTTGGAACAGTCTCCGTATTCTGGGAGCTTTATCCATTTACCATTTTATAAATTCCGAGGGTTGTTCGTTTAAGAAATTATATGGATAGAAAAAATAACAAACACAACGACGAAATAGCATAAAAATCGTGTGGAAATGAAAATCCATTTATTTATCCATTCACACAGAGTAGAGCGATGAAGAAATAAAACAAAAAAAGCTTAAGCTAAAAGCATTTTTTCCTCAATTTCAATTTTTTCCGGTTGTTTTTATTTTTCGAAGCAGCGAGAAAAGTAAATTTATGATCTCATCTATCTTACTCCTTTTACTAAAGGGTGTTTTTTTAAGAGGTTGCCGATTTTTTTTTTGAATAAAACACATATAAAATTATGAAATGACCAAAATTTTTTTTTATTTGGTAGATAATTTTTTGGCATTTAACATTTAAACACAATTTCTGGCATATGGCTACCACGACTATTTTTCACAAATGTCATTCTGGAGGTCCAATTTTCCAGCACTTTTTCAAGCATTTGAGGGCGTATGTCAGCAATGACACGTTGAATATTGGTTTCCAAAGCGTCAATCGATTGAGGTTTATCCACATAAACCAATGACTTCACGTATCCCCACAAAAAGTAATCGAGTGGCGTCAAATCGCACGAACGCGGAGGCCAATTCACCGGACCATTTCTCGAAATAATGTTGTCGTTGAAAGTTTCTTTCAATAAGTCGATTGTTTCACGTGCTGTATGGCAAGTGGCACCATCTTGTTGAAACCACATTTCATTCATATCCATATCTTCAAGATTTGACAACAAAAACTCATTTAACATGGTTCTGTATCGATTTCCATTCACGGTAACGCGTCGTCCTTCCTCATTTTTAAAGAAATATGGACCGATGATCCCACCAGCCCATAGACCGCACCAAACAGTACATTTATCAGGATGCATTGGTAATTCTAGAACGGCGTGTGGATTATCTTTGCTCCAAATGCGACAATTTTGTTTGTTGACGTATCCATTTAACCAAAAATGCGCCTCATCACTGAAGAGAATTTTACGGTAAAAAAATGGATCTTCGTTCAATTGATTTAACGACCAATCACTGAATTCACGGCGCAAACGATGGTCGTGTGGCTTTAATTCTTGCACCAATTGAATTTTGTATGGCACCAAACCCAAATCTTTACGTAAAATTTTCCATAAAGTCGATGGACAAAGTCCAATTTGCTGAGCACGACGACGAATCGATAAATTGTCGTTTTCTTCGACACTGGCCTCAACGACAGCAATATTTTCTTCTGTACGAACTCTTCTCATTCTTGTCGGTGGCTTGGCATCCAAAAGAGTGAATGTAGACCGAAATTTGGTAATTACGTTCTTTATGGTGGTCTCTGACGGACGATTATGTGCACCATAAAATTCACGAAGTGCTCTATAAACATTTTTAATTGAACACTGATTTTGAAAATAAATTTCCACGATTTGAAAACGTTGTTCTGGAGTTAACCTATTCATAATGATTTGCCAAACAATACTGAGTAGAAATGCCACTTTGAGCTGTCAAAACAACTGTCATAAAATAAAACGACATCTATCGGAAAAACAAACCTCCTAAAAAAACACCCTTTATAAGAATAAAAAAAAAATGCATTCGTGTTTCGTCTTGGATTTTGAGGAAACGCGCGAGCACAACAAAACTTTTCATAAGCATTTGTTCGTGTGTGTGTGTGTGTGTGTGTGTGTGTGTGTGTGTGTGTGTGGGTGTGCTGGCATTTACAATTTTATTTAGGATCATAAAGAGTTGCGAGCGCGGGAATATTTATAAAACATGTATCAAGAATTTAAATTTAAGGAAAATCTATTTTCTTTCACGGTGCCCTTTCTACATGCGTAACTTAATTTTATTACACTTTACACTAAAATTAGGATTAGATTAAAGTACAAGTTGGATACATTGGGTGCCAAGTAAGTGTTTGGTTTAGAAATAAAAAAGAAAATTGGAAAACGAGCAAGCAAATCTGTTCGTTTTGCGCTATATTGAAATTTATTTACAATTGTCAAATAATATTCTTTTTTGGTTTATATTTTATGTGTATGCATGTACATATACGTACGTAGCAGTATTACGTATATATCTTGCCGTCATGTAGCACATGTTACGTGCGATCATTTTTCACGATAAAACAGGAAAATTATGTTAAGATAACGTTTCCCTGTTGTTCTGTTTTGTTGTAGGTTACAACAATAAGACTTTAATGACAGTTTATTGGATAAATGGTAAATATTGTGTGAGTAAATTGAAAATATGTTATACTAATATATTTAGAAATTTTGTTCGGCTTATTTAATTCGTTTAATAGTATATTTCAAAACACAGTACCGACATAAACAATATTTATTTGGATCGAAAAATATGGTTTACGGAAACAACCCAAAGGGATGTAGTTGAATTTTTTGAGTTTGCATTAGACCAAAATTTACAGTTTTAGTGTGTTTTCAAATCACATTTAATCGGACCTAACAAGATAGAGATGTTAATATCGCACCGCCCAATTAATACTATGACTAGTCAAATCATCATAGTTTGTTTTTATTTCCCTAATCAGTAGTTCCATAAATACTCGATAAACTGTCAAAATTTCATTTGTTTAGCTTTAATATTGAGAAAGTTATAACCAAAACAAGTTTTTTTGACATAATTTAGTCTGGTCGATTTTAAATCGACAAATTTCGAGTGCTATGTTACTTGATTTTGTCTTGGTTTACTTATAACAAATATCAAATCTGCAGCAAACAAACTAACTTGTCATAGTTTTTCGGAATATTTAGATACAAATGTATAATTTTGCCTCTGATATGCAGAATTATCATACATTTTCTGACCAACTACGATAAATATGTAAACGACAATTCAACTTGTACTACTTTAAACTGAAATAGAAATTGAATGTCAAACACAACGGAAATTAATTTGCACAATTTTACTATTTAATAGAAATAATTCTGGATCAAGAAGAAGTTGTATTTTTATAAGTAGAAATGTCGTGTAGAGCGCGATTAATGGTGCGGATGGCCGAATCTTCAATGGACCAAAACACCAATTCTAATGTCAATAAAAATCACCACCACAAAAGCCTCAAACATTGGATCAAGATACTCAGCCTCAAAAGGTTGAGACAAACGTCAACAAAGATAAAAAATACCTCCCCCACCACCTATCATAGTAGATGAAGTTTCAGAAGATTCATTCATCACTAAAATGATGAATAAAAATAAAATAAGTATCAACGTAAATAGCGGAGATGTATATAGGATCGCATTGCATATACATGTAGCCCTGAACAAATAAAAGAAGAATTATTATCAAAACAATTATAATAATCAGCGTAATGAACAAAATTAGCTGGAGAAATAAAAAGAAGCTACCCATGGTTGTACTAACATTCAGCTGTGACGAAAATATAACTAAAATTTATAAGATCACTAGTTTATTGTGTTGCAAAGGGGAAATTCAATCACTCAAAAAGATGGTAGAGCCGTTTCTAACAATCAACAAAAATAAGTATGTATTAGTAAGTACACTGTTAAAGTATTTCTTATAAGAATTTTGAGTGCAATAAAAATAAAACTCATGAGAACAAAAAATTGGTTTCCTTATGATAATTAAATGAAGCACACCGTCCATTTCTTACTATCTACGTTTCCCACGTCTATCTAAAATAAGATTAAATTAATCAATTTAAAAAAAACTAAAAAATAAAAAAACTTAATATCTGTACAAAAAAAAATAAAATATAAGACTACATAATTTGATGTAAATAAACAGAATTTTTCGATAATAAATTTAGGGCCCATGATCAACATCATAGTTTACATTTAAAAGCCAATAATAAGACATGGCAGAGTTTGTACCAAAATGCCACTTTTATCGGATGATGTCGATAGGCTCAACCTTGCAAATAAAATAGGTGTGATTTCAAAACGGGTTGGTCGCGATAGATGTTTTTGAGTAAAACTCGTTGATTGAATTCGTTGAGTGGCCCACGTTGAATGACCAATAACAGGGCATCCTAGAGTTTGTACCCAAATTTCATTATATACTGATGACACCTATCGACTTAACCTTTCAAATGATATCAGTGACATTCCAACACGGACTGACGTCGGAAGATTTTTGAGTATAATTTCTTCAGTGCACTCATGGAGTCGGAGTGGAATAAGTTCGTTAAACCTATTTGAAAGGTTAAGTCGATAGGTGTCATCAGGATATAATGAAATTTTGGTACGAACTCTACGATGTCCTGTTATTGGTCATTCAACGTGTGTACTCAACGAATTCAATCAACGAGTTTTACTCAAAAAATTTACCGCGACCAATCCGTTTTGGAATCAAACCTATTTTATTTGCAAGGTTAAGCCTATATAAATCATCCGATAATAGTGGCATTTTGGTACAAACTCTGCGATGTCTTGTTATTGGACGTTAAACCTATTCCACTCCGACTCCATGAGTGCACTGAATAAATCCTACTCAAAAATCTTCCGACGTCAGTCCGTTTTGGAATGTCACTGATATCATTTGAAAGGTTATGTCCATAGGTGTCATCAGTATATAATGGACTTTTGGTTCAAAATCTACAATGTCCTGTTATTGGAATTCAATGAACGAGTTTGCAATTTATAAGCAAGGTTAAGCCTTAGTACAAACTCTGCGATGTCTTGTTTTTGGACGTTAAATCTATTCCACTCAGGATCCATGAGTGCACTGAATAAATTCTATTCAAAAATTTCGGCACCAAATCGGTTGGTATAAAGTTTGCTGTATTTATAAGGTGGACCATCTAACTTTTGTTTTGAACTAGCGGTTATTTTGAGTATGGTAAGGTTTATGTTACTTCTGATTTGACAGAAAGATGGTTTTACCCTTCCGCTGAACGAAAATGGTTGTGTATTTGCTTGAACAACGCTAGGAAATATTGAAACATTACTTCGAAAATCATGGCAATATTGCAGAATGTGTGCGAAAATTGCGTGCGGTTTTCGGAAGAAACAAAGCGCCGGGAGCTCTATATGTGCGTTATTCTGTGAATAAAGATAAAGAAACAGGCTTGCTAATTAATAGACCAACACGAACCAAGCAGCCAACCAAACGTACACCCGAAAATGTTAATGCTGTAGACGAGAATGTGCGTGAGTCACCGGGAACGTCCTAAAGACCTTGGTATGACACCGTATAAAGTTCAATTGGTTCAGAAATTGAAGCAAAGAGACCACCCATTGCGTTTTAGGTTCGCTGAGTGGGTTTGCGATCGACTTGAAGAAGATGCCGATTTTGAAAAAAAAATTCTCTTTTCTCATCTTGGCGGCTATGTAAACAAGCAGAATTGTCGCATTTAGGGCACGGAGAACCCGCACGTGATCGTAGAGAAGCCGTTTGGTGCGGATTTTGGTCCGGTGGCATCATTGGGCCATTTTTCTTTGAAAATGAGCAAGGAGCCGCCGTTACTGTCAAGTGCTACCGCGCCATGATAAACGATTTTTTGTTCCCGGCACTTGAAGAGGAGGACATAGGCAACATTTGGTTTCAACCGTTTCAACATTTGGTTTGCTCTGTGCCACACAGCACACGTTTCAATTGATCTTTTGCGCACTGTCTTCGAAGATCGAATTATCAGCCGAAATGCTGATGTGATTTGGCCGCCTCGGAGCTGTCATTTGACGCCACTGGACTATTATCTTTGGGCTGCTGTCAAATATTAGTGTTACGTTGATAAACCAACAACGATTGATGCTCTTAAGAACAATTTGCATTGTCATTGAAGACATAATGCCGCATACCATCGAAAATGTGCTCAAAAATTGGACCGAACTTATGGGGTACGTCAAGGTCAGCCGAGACAGTCATATGAATGAAAAAGTATTCCATAATTAATTGGAAGGATTGTTCTTTACAATGAATACATAAATTTGAAAAAATATTGAGAACTGTTTGTTTCATTGCATTTAAAAAAAATTATTTGACCCACCCTGTGTGCTACTTATT
This sequence comes from Nephrotoma guestfalica, assembly GCA_963691935.1. Classification (NCBI taxonomy): domain Eukaryota; kingdom Metazoa; phylum Arthropoda; class Insecta; order Diptera; family Tipulidae; genus Nephrotoma; species Nephrotoma guestfalica. Next base: position 123,367,821 of record OY829914.1, read on the forward strand.
TTTTTTAATAATCGAGTTTTACTTAAACATAAATCTGACGATGGAAATTTAATTTTTTGATCCAAATTAATATTTAGATTTCCATGAAATGGTTTGAGAAAAATTGAATTGAATAATCAAACACTCATCATATAAATCGGAATCCAAAATGTGTTATATATTAAAGAGCGAGTGAGCTAAATATCATTAGAAAGAGACGAAATTAATTTTTAATATAGTTCTTATTTGAAAAACGTTGCGAGTGTTTCATCTCTTTCTAATATTGTAGAGTTGTCTCTTTCAACAATGTGTTTAACAGTGTAGAAACTAATACATGCAATATTCTAGTATATTCTTATTGAATTCGTAAACATATTGTTGTTATTTTTTTGCTAAAAACTTCACACTCATCTCAAAAAGTCTAAACTAATTTCGCAATGCAAAAGTTGACATCTTGAGCACAGCGACACACGCAAAAATATTGTGGCAAACTTCCAAGGTGTATTAAATGTACCGGGCACAAGCTAATTGAAGAATGCGACACTCCACAAGCACATCTAAAGTGTGTACACTATGGACAAGGCTATCCTGCTAATTATCGAGGATGTATTGTTGCAAAGGAAATTCAGAAAATCAAAATCCAAAGGTTGAATAAAACTCAAATGTATGGTCAGGCAAAACGATACAGAGGCAGACAAAACAAGAACATTAAGACAAAACAACCATTTGGTCGGCATCTAACAACTGAAGGTGTTACATATGCCGAAGCAATGAGAGGGGTAGTCATTAAACCACAGCAAAAATCGATAAATATAGACATCAGTCAAACATTGACAACATTGAAACTAACAAAGTTTGATGAAAGGCTACACAAATTGGAAGATAGTGCATTGGAAGCTAAACCCAAATCCATACAAAAAATGAGCAGCACAATGAAAATCATGTCATGGAATGGCAATGGTCTGCTCCGGCATCAACAAGATCTACAAGCAGTCCTCTATATTGGGAATATAGATGTGTGTCTTATTTCGGACACACATTTTACTAATGAATCCTACATAACATTTAAAGGCTATTGCGTATATCACACTACTCATCTCGATAATTCAGCCTGAGGATTTTCAAGAAGCAAAGTATGAAAAAGAAGAAATTCAGGCTACAGTGGTTTACATAAAAACCAACAACTTTCCTATTGTTGTGGCAGGATTGTACTGTTCACCAAAACATTCTATTAAAAACAAATAATACTCAGAGTTCTTCAATCGTCTGGAAAAAAGATGCATAATAGGTGGTGACTTCAATGCCAAGAATACTTACTGGGGTTCTAGATTAACTACAACTAAAGGAAAATAATTACCGATTGCCATTAAAGAAAATCCATTTCAACAGGAAAACCAACATATTGGCCAACAAACCCAGGAAAAATATCTGACCAGATCGATTTTATTATATCCAAAAATATTTCTAATAATTTTATTAAAGTCGAAGAAAGCAAAGATAATAAGCAAAGGGAATAATCCAGTACTAACCAACAAACATACGGACTGGGAAAGTTTCAAAGTGCACCATGAACAAAGAATACTTTGTTCATACCAATACCAGAGATACCAGAGATGTCCACGGAATCTCGTCTACATTTTGCTACAACTTATAATATTTGCTGTCTATGGAGCGAAAATGGGTCAATTGTAATGGGTCTAACAATGATTTTTTGAATTTTGAAGTTTCGTGATTTTGAGAAAAGTATTATTATTTCCTCCTACAATATTTTAGCAATTTCTCCAGTTGGATTTTAAATTGACATTCCTAACCAAGCGACGAACCCGTTTTAATAGATTTGCAGTATACATTGCTCGCTTATGATGAAACTTGTCTTGGTAAATAAAATTTTTAAATTTTTAACAAATTTCTTTTTTTATGCCGGCGATCGTAGAGATGTCCACAGGTTCTCACCCACATTTTCGAATAGATTACACAATATTCTACCGTTATAGTGATTGGCCTCAGATTCTAATGGGTTTTGCTATGCCTATAATAGAATTCATGTTTTTATTCATACTGCCGATACCCGAGATGTCCACGGAATCTCGTCTACATTTTGCTACAACTTATAATACTTGCTGTCTATAGAGCGAAAATGGGTCAATTGTAATGGGTCTAACAATGATTTTTTGAGTTTTGAAGTTTCGTGATTTTGACAAAAATATTATTATTTCCTTCTACAATATTTTAGCAATTTCTCCAATTGGATTTTAAATTGACATTCTTAACCAAGCGACGAACCCGTTTTAATAGATTTGCAGTATACATTGCTCGCTTATGATAAAACTTGTTTTGGTAAATATAATTTTTAAATTTTTAACAAATTTCTTTTTTTTAAGCCGCCGATCGTAGAGATGTCCACAGGTTCTCACCCACATTTTCGAATAGATTACACAATATTCTACCGTTATAGTGATTGGCATCAGATTCTAATGGATGTTGCTATGCCTATAATAGAATTCATGTTTTTATTCATACTGCCGATACCAGAGATGTCCACGGAAGCTCGTCTACATTTTGCTACAACTTATAATACTTGCTGTCTATGGAGCGAAAATGGGTCAATTGTAATGGGTCTAACAATGATTTTTTGAATTTCGAAGTTTCGTGATTTTGACAAAAATATTATTATTTCCTCCTACAATATTTTAGCAATTTCTCCAATTGGATTTTAAATTGACATTCCTAGTTTTAATAGATTTGTAGTATGCATTGCTCGCATATGATGAAACTTGTTTTGGTAAATAAAATTTTTAAATTTTTAACAAATTTCTTTTTTTTATGCCGCCGATCGTAGAGATGTCCACAGGTTCTCACCCACATTTTCGAATAGATTACACAATATTCTACCGTTATAGTGATTGGCATCAGATTCTAATGGGTTTTGCTATGCCTATAATAGAATTCATATTTTTATTCGTACTGCCGATACCAGAGATGTCCACGGAATCTCGTCTATATTTTGCTACAACTTATAATACTTGCTGTCTATGGAGCGAAAATGGGTCAATTGTAATGGGTCTAACAATGATTTTTTAAATTTTGAAGTTTTGTGATTTTGACAAAAATGTTATTATTTCCTTCTACAATATTTTAGCAATTTCTCCAATTGGATTTGAGATTGACATTCTTAACCAAGCGACGAACCCGTTTTAATAGATTTGCAGTATACATTGCTCGCTTATGATGAAACATGTTTTGGTAAATAAAATTTTTAAATTTTTAACAAATTTCTTTTTTTTTATGCCGCCGATCGTAGAGATGTCCACAGGCTCTCACCCACATTTTCGAATAGATTACACAATATTCTACCGCTATAGTGATTGGCATCAGATTCTAATGAGTTTTGCTATGCCTATAATAGAATTCATGTTTTTATTCATACTGCCGATACCAGAGATGTCCACGGAATCTCGTCTACATTTTGCTACAACTTATAATACTTGCTGTCTATGGAGCGAAAATGGGTCAATTGTAATGGGTCTAACAATGATTTTTTGAATTTTGAAGTTTCGTGATTTTGACAAAAATGTTATTATTTCCTTCTACAATATTTTAGCAATTTCTCCAATTGGATTTGAGATTGACATTCCTAACCAAGCGACGAACCCGTTTTAATAGATTTGCAGTATACATTGCTCGCATATGATGAAACTTGTTTTGGTAAATAAAATTTTTAAATTTTTAACCAAATTTTTTAAGCAAATTGTGGATAATTATTAAGTTTACAGTATTTTTAAAGTCTAGAATACACCGACATATTAATTATTATATACGAGTGCATAGAAAAATTTTGAAACTTACCAACAATAAACTATACGGTTCTGTCCTAACTACATAAAATCAAAAGGTAATTACAAAAAATTATTCGATGACAACTGAATAGAAAATTATGTGAATTACAAAATGAGCTTGCTGATGGCAACTTTAACGATTCAATCAACAATCATTACAATGGTGCGGGAAGTTAAAAGCGTTATCCAGAAGCCCAAGAATAGCAAAGCGGCTGGTTGCATCAATAAATGTAACCAATTTAACTCCATTACTAGAAGAAATACGGAACACTGGTACAATACCATAGAAATATAAAGAGAACTTAACCACAACACTACCGAAGAAAGGCATCCTTAAACCGTCAAAATGGCAAGCTGATTTTAGATCAGAATGGAATTGTACATATCACGACAACAGAATTTTCCTTATCATCAAACAATCCAACGAATGAAAGTCATCACCATACTGTTTTACCTGCACTGCGAACGCAAATTTGATTCTATATATATATATATTCTAACAAACGTCCCAAAGAATATTATCACCAAAGAAATTTTAGACAATAAATGGTGGTATAATACGCGATAAGTCGGGCATGGATGTGTACTATCTCCAACTACTGTTCCTAAGTATTGTACAAACAAATGTATAAAGTAAATAAGTCGACACCGATTGGCATCCAGTGGGACCCACTAAATAGACTAAATGATCTGGATTACACAGAGGATTCATGTCTGCTATTGCAAAAACACAGATATGCAGCAAAATTTAGAAGATAACAATTATCAGGAAATCTGTTTCAAAATTAAAATCAGAAAGACAATGGCCATAAGACTGAACAAGAAACATTTACACACTTAGTGTATGATGACTTAGCGACAATTACTATGGAATAGTAGATGCCGGAAATTTAATTGAGGCCCTATTTTTATTTATCACTTGCAAAAGTATGCAACTTATTACAATATCTTAGGGTTGGGCAATTGACAAACTTTGATATAGGGGAGGGGGAAGGGCAAAAATTGTGAGAAATCATTCAAGACAACTGCTTAGCGATGGATATTCCGAAATAATATTACCTTTTACATTTTTAATAAACGATTTCCGTATCTCTGTAAATAACAAGCATATTCACCAATTATCATAAATTTGTAATATTTATTAAAACAATCCAATCAAATAAAATACAACAAAACAAACAATTCAATATAAGTACAAAAAAATATTACAATATTAATACAAAATTTTAAAATTTTCCATAAATAAAAAGTTATGTCATAATTTATGACCCCTTTTAAAAAAAAGTACTTCATCTGATAGACGAAGATCCTGTTGTAACTTATTCAACTCAACAGAATATGTTTCTTCAATATTTAGTGGCTGAACATCTACAACTAGAAACCCATTTATACATTCCAGTTTAATGTTTTTGCAACATTTGTTGCAAATTAGACATTTTATAAATGTGATGTCAATTCTGTTTTGGATGTCCTGAAGATCTATTTCACCAAAATTTTTTAAATTTATAGGGAGAGTTCGAAACTCCTTTTTTGAAGAGTTACATGTTAAATTAACTCTGACTGTCTCTGGGATTAAGTACGTCAAAAGATGCATGACATTGATAGATCCATCTATTACAATTTCACTTTTCGCATCAACACTAAATGATAGAATTTGGATGATACTGTTTTATGTAATTTGCTATAAATTGAAAAAATCGATTTGGCCCTAAATGCGCAGAATATACGTTTTGAACGAATTGAGAATCAATTCTCAACACATAAAACATTTGGGCAATTGAGTCAAACGCACATAAATTAAACGCAGAGACGAGTTTTTCATTACTTCCTCTATGCGAAAAACGGTTTTGTAGCAAACTCAGTGACTTAATAGCTATAGCCGATAACACTTTATCCTCAGTAGAATGTTTTTTGTTCTTTCTGACATTATCTAAAATATGTCGTTTGAGATATCTGTTTATGACTCTTTGGCCCATATGTTTTGGAGTGCGAGGTTTCTTAGGCCGTTTATTCCAATTTTCTTCGAGAGTTATATCATCGGGGTCGATTTCTCTTCTGCAATTTTGATGAACTTTCTTCTTTCGTGAAAATTTTTTTTTTATTTTAATTTTTTTTAGGATCTTAGATGTCTTTTCCTCCATTAGGTTCACAAAACGTCCAATTTTTAAAAATTTATTGTCTATATAATGATATTTCACTAGCCGGAACCAATTTTCCGCATTTGCATTTGAAACTCGACCTTCGAAATTGGACTCAGGCATAGCTAAGTGAACCCAAAGTGGCAGGTACGAGAAATACCGCTTTATGCAGTAAACAGCAAAGTCTTTATTATAATACACATTTTTTTTAATTTTTTTTTGTTCTTCTTTCATAATATTTAGATTCAATTGTTCGTAAATTTTGTTAAATCTAACATAAAAATAACTAGATTTTGGTGTTTCTTTTATCAAATTATAATTATTCGGTAAGTCGCCTTCATCATTTTTATCCATTTCATTATTTGTTATGCAAATTTCGTGAACTTGTAACTTGAAAATTTCAAAGGCCTTGATTACATATTTATTTTCATATTTTGAACAGAGTATTTAGATAAATACTTTAAAAAATACGTCAGTTTCTTCCAAAGATTTACAATTAATGAATGCCGAAAGCAAATCTAGGACCAAACATCTCTGTTCTTGTGTTGCTGCAGATAATTTATTTTTAATTTGTGTTTTAAAAATATTTACCATGTGAGAGCAGCAAATTAAAATAATAACATTATCCGGCTTAGACGGGGCGCAATCGACTATTATATTATAAATATATTTCAAATAATCATCCATTGACATAAAATTAAAAATATTTAGAATTGATATAATCAATGCCCAGCTCCAATCCACAACGAAATATTTTGGTATTTTTATTCTTTTCAATGATTTTAAGGCAGTTTTGAAATTCAGCAAAAATTCGGAGATTGCCTTTATGTCATGCTGCGCTGATACCATTTCAGCAATGGGAATAATAATATCATCTATTTTTATAACACATGCGTAATATAATATACGACGGTATCCATGTGGATGACAGTTAGGGTTTTTAACAACGGATCCTGTTGCATCGAAATATATAATATTTATATCGTGATCTGCTGAAAGTTCAAGTTGGGCAGTTCTCATCATGATAATTTGAAGTGGGTGGGAGAATTTATGTATATATTTGTCAGGATTATTTTTCAAACTTTTATAAAATATATCACCAACATCACAATCACGAACTAAATCGTGCAATTTCAAAGCTTCTGAACGAATTTTTCGGAAAACCGTATCGGTGCTTAAATACTGAGTATTTCCTTTTAAAGCAAGATCAAGATTGTGCGATTAAATCTAATTTTAAATTATGAGGAGTTTTAAGAGACAAGTTTTTTTATAATCATCTCGTAAAATACCACGGATTTGCTTAAAAGTATACTCTTCGTCATGATTTTCTCGATCTTGTCCAGTGACAAATACATCCATTGTAGCTTTACTTAAGACAAATTTAAATCTACGGTTATGGTTCTTATATTTGCATTCGGCGTATGCAACACATTGGTTTTTGAAAAGGTTGATATTTATGGTACGAAACGACAGTATGCAAGAACTACCAGCCGCAGTCATTTCTTTATCAATATCGATTCTTATTGATTCCTTTGATTTTGTTAGGATGTTTTGTGTTGAAATAAGAATGGAACATTTTAACTTCCAATCAGACTTTTGGGCATATTCATTAGTAGCTAAAACACAACTTAAATTTTCATTTTTTGGGGTATCAATATTTATTGAGTTACAATTACCTTGGTAAGATTTCTCTTCACAAACATTATTTAAATTATGATAGTATCTGTATTTTGTTTGCTCCCAAATATAATAAATTTTTTCTCGATTTTTTTTATTGTTCTTAACTTTTAAAATATTACACAATTTCGTCATAAACTCGTTTGGGGTTCGAGAGATACAAATGGGATTAATTAACGTACAACTTGCAGCCAAGCGTATTGTCTATTCATTTAATACACTTTTATTTCGTTTATAGTTGTATTTCTTACCCATTTTTGTTAACGTTTCACAATAACATTTAAGCAAATAAAATACACTACGAAACACAAAAAATTACACAATTTGCAAAATATAATGTACTTAAATTTAAATACTGTCACGGAATCACGACTTGACAGTTAATTTTTTACTATTTCACTATAACAACAAAATATTATATAAATTCGTTTATAATTACTTTAATTTATCAATTAATCTTTAGTTTTTTCTATTTTAATAACTACAGTTTCTAATTCACACTTGCCTATCGTATTTGGAAACTATTTCACTTTCACAATCCTTGTCTACAAATTTATAACTTTTCGAGATACTGTTAGGTTTACTCGTATTTTTATTTTCTCTTTCACAATATAAAATAATGTAGTTCTAACCTATATCATTGAGGAGGATACAAGAGAGTTAAACTCAATTACAGAGTGGCTGACACGAAGTATTACAAAAACAAAACGCCACAGAATTTTAATTTTTTAATAAGATAAATGTCCGCCTCTATTAGCCCCACAAATGCGAGCCCTTTTGAGCACAATTTTCATTACATTCTCACACATTTCACACGCTATTTCATTAATTTCAACACGAATATTTTGTTTGAGTTGCTCAAGCGATTCTGGTTTGTTTGCATAAGCCTTGCTTTTTAGATATCCCCACAAAAACAAGTCCGGAGCAGTCAAATCAGGCGAGCGTGGAGGAAAATCAACATCACCATTTTTTGAAATAACTTGTTGTGGAAAGAGTTCTCGCAGTAATTCCATTGTAATCCTGGCTGTATGCGATGTGACACCGTTTTGTTGATACCACATGTTAATCAAGTCCAAAGTATGCAGTTGTGGCAACTTTTTATTTCAATCATATCACGATATCGCTCCCCATTCACAGTTACCGTTACGCCATTTTCATTTTCAAAGAAGTAAGGTCCAATGATTCCTCCTGCCCAAATTGCACACCAGACTGTCACTTTTAATGGATGTAAAGGTGACTGATGAATAATGTGAGGCTTTTCCATTGCCCAGAACCGACTATTCTGTTTATTCACATATCCATTTAATTGAAAATGTGCCTCGTCACTCATTATGATTTTTTCATGAAAATCGGGGTTGTCATGGGCGAGCTGTAACATCCTATTGACACGATGGTTTATCGAATATTTTTCCATAATAAATTTGCCACGTGTCTACTTCACGACTGTCAAGTATGAATAGTCAATACTAATATTCGCCTAAATGGCGGCAAAACAAAGTAGTATACCTTCCCGGCGGACACCCTGTATATAATACTTTTCAAAATATTTGCAAACAACGAAAAAGCTCTTATGGAAACTGCCCTTTCCGGTGCTCCGATTTCAGCAAAATTCACTGGAATCTCCCACATTATGGAAAAAGGTTCAGTATGAAGGGACTCCGAAGAGTCTCGATAGTGAACCAATAACATTTAGTCTGCACGACACCACCCACGTACAGACACACATACAGATGTGGCCAAATTATTATCACCTCATACGAAATTCATGACAATGTGATTTTCAAAGCCCGAACTACCTTTTGTATAGTTGACACGTTATTAAGGTAAATATCGACCAATCCAAGGAACTCGTGCAATAAAAATTTAATATACCCTGAAAATACGCTTTTTATGAATTATCACTATAACGGTAGAATATTGTGTAATCTATTCGAAAATGTGGGTGAGAACCTGTGGACATCTCTACGATCGGCGGCTTAAAAAAAAGAAATTTGTTAAAAATTTAAAAATTGTATTTACCAAAACAAGTTTCATCATAAGCGAGCAATGTATACTGCAAATCTATTAAAACGGGTTCGTCGCTTGGTTAAGAATGTCAATTTAAAATCCAATTGGAGAAATTGCTAAAATATTGTAGAAGGAAATAATAATATTTTTGTCAAAATCACAAAACTTCAAAATTCTAAAAATCATTGTTAGACCCATTACAATTGACCCATTTTCGCTCTATAGACAGCAAGTATTATAAGTTGTAGCAAAATGTAGACGAGATTCCGTGGACATCTCCGGTATCGGCAGTACGAATAAAAACATGAATTCTATTATAGGCATAGCAAAACCCATTAGAATCTGAGGCCAATCACTATAACGGTAGAATATTGTGTAATCTATTCGAAAATGTGGGTGAGAACCTGTGGACATCTCTACGATCGCCGGCATAAAAAAAGAAATTTGTTAAAAATTTAAAAATTTTATTTACCAAGACAAGTTTCATCATAAGCGAGCAATGTATACTGCAAATCTATTAAAACGGGTTCGTCGCTTGGTTAGGAATGTCAATTTAAAATCCAACTGGAGAAATTGCTAAAATATTGTAGGAGGAAATAATAATACTTTTCTCAAAATCACGAAACTTCAAAATTCAAAAAATCATTGTTAGACCCATTACAATTGACCCATTTTCGCTCCATAGACAGCAAATATTATAAGTTGTAGCAAAATGTAGACGAGATTCCGTGGACATCTCTGGTATCGGCAGTATGAATAAAAACATGAATTCTATTATAGGCATAGCAAAACCCATTAGAATCTGATGCCAATCCCTATAACGGTAGAATATTGTGTAATCTATTCGAAAATGTGGGTGAGAACCTGTGGACATCTCTACGATCGGCGGTATAAAAATCTTAAGTTTTTTGACCAGGCTACTTGTAAATATTTTTAGCTCTTTCTTTCTTAAACTTGAAATGGTTATTAAAATTGAGAAGTTTCTAGTATCATTAAAACATAGTAAAACTCATCATAATTTTATCATATTCACTATAGACGCAGTAGATTGGATGATCTATTTGAAAATGTTAGTGAAACCCCGTGGACATCTCCAAAATTAGCTGGAATATTATTTGAAACCCGTCAAAAATGCTCAATTTCTAAATATAATTTTCAATAGAACGAAACTCAAAAATATACTTTACTTACATCTTAGTAATAGGTATATGCTTTACCTTCGCTAAAATGTAAGCTAAAATCTGTAGATATTTCTAGATTCAACGACACAAGATTTAGAATTAGTCCAATTTTATAATTTTATTTTGAAAACAAATTCCAATTGGAAAAATAACAAATTTAACAGTGTAATTTTTTATTAATTTTTTTAGCACAAACTTCACTATCATAAAATTTGACGTATTTCAAAGAAGGCCAGTACACGCATGCGCAAATAGCCCGAAAACTGGAGTGAGCCGATCATTGGTCAGCAAATTTTTGCAAAAATTAACATCTCAGTCTTCAATAAGCCCCAGAAGAAGTGGAAAATGTGGTCGCTATTGTAAAACAACAGTCAACCAGGACAAATTTTTATTGCGGTAAGTTGAAGTAGATCGAACATTATGGAGTAAGTCTCTGAGGGGTACGATGCGTAACGTTGGTGCGGAAATGTCGGAGGGAACAGTGAGACGTAGAATTTTTCAATAAGGGCTATGTGCAAGACGAGCTCGAAACAAGCAAAGGTTAAACACTAGGATGATACAACAAAGAAAAACATGGTCAAAAGTACAAGTCCTTCTTTTAATAATATTTTAAAGTAACACTTTTCAATAAATGTTTCTTTCAACTTTATCTTTTTCTACTTCATGATTAAGTTGTATTCAGTTACGAGATCATGATGACTTTGACACTACCAATGTTCAGGACCGTTCGTCGATCAAAAAGGGAATAATATTTACCTTCCTGTGTCCAACAGCAGGTCAAACAACCAGAGTCATTGGTTTGGTCAGCAATATCATCAAAAGAACTCTTCCCACTTTATGTACTAAACGAGATAATGATCGAGAATCAATATTTAACTTTTCTGCAATCCCAACTGGCACCGACTGCGAATGAAAAATGTAATGGGGGCGGAGAGGGGGCGGAAAGTCATCGAATATTTAAGGGCCAACAGCATGCAAATCCTTGATTGGACAGCGAATAGCCCAGATATGAATCCCATCGAAAATATCTGGACTATTCTTACAGAAAAAGTAGCAGAAAAGTGCCCGCACAACAAATCAGAATTGATCGATCGATGAAGGAAGTCTGGGAAAATGACACCGATCTACTCACCAAAGCCAAAAATTCAATAAGTGGAATGCCCCGTAGGATACAATTATTAGAAAATGCTAAAGGAATATTCACCAAGTATAATGAAATATAGTTATCATAAAAAAATTTAGTTTTTACTAGAAAAATGTACTTTTTAAAGCAATAATCTTCCAAATATCTAAATGTGATAATAATTTGGCCACATCTGTACATAGAGTTTTGTTTAAAACTACTTTTTTGGCCGGCGAATGGTAAATTTCGAGGTCAACATTTTTCTTGGTCACTATACTTTATTTGACTACGTTTTCCTTTCTCGTTTCGTTCACTCACGAGTAAAATCGCAAAATATATTGTGTAAAATAAACTTTAATAATATATTATCAATAGAGTTTATAACCCGAGACGCGGGCGTCGAGGGTTATAGTAAGCGAGGGCTATAATATCACTTCTCAAGGGTGGTGTATACACTATTTTTCCACTACTAGTCGGAGATGGTACACCAACCATTACGCTTTTTTGTTGATAAGAAAATTTATTTGATAAGGGAAATACTTGCTCTATAATAATATTAACTATGTCGAAGAATTTACTGAATTTACTGAAAATGGAGAATGATGATTTAATCGGCACGCCACCTGAAATATGTGAGATAGTCGAAAATATTACAGACCAGCTGCTCAGTTCATTTTTCATTATTTACTAGTGGTCAATAATAAAATACTATCAACCACTAGCCGAGAAATTTTGTTTCTCAGGCTACTAAAACACATAATAATGATGCCTTCTACGACTAGTAGTGGAAAAAAGTTTATATATATCGCCAAAGCGATATATTACGACGTTGTTAATAGAATAGAAACAAATATTTCATATAAATAATAATATAAAGTGACTGTGAATATACTGTGACGCCACATTTCTCGCTAATTCTGCCTTCATTGAATCGAAATTGGTTAAATATACCTCTGAACTGTGCCAAATACAAAGTGCGATTCAACGTTCCAGAAGATCTGCTGAAACAAGTATAGGAAGAAGTGGCGTTTTAGAAGTGTGAGGGCTGTACAAACATTGAAAATCCATCTTCGAATAAACAAAGTAAACGTAGTTTACTCGAAATTAAGCATATTTTAATCGACTTGAGGGATCGCATCATTAATGTTTGAAACTCTGAACAGTGTACGTCACTAATATTGGGTGAACTGAGTAAAAAAATTGTTCTAATCACGTTTCATTTGTGAGATCCTCAAAACTAAAATAGCGACCGTTGAATTTTAATTATCGTCCAGTGCATATATAATAAATAAAATGGAAGCTTAATTGGATACGAGGAACCGAGACAATATTCATACCATAACATAATATCTAATAATTTAGTTATCTCTAGGCTACAAGAGGACACCAATAATTGTCGATACCAAAGCGATTTATTATCTATAAAACAAATTAAAGCGAATGTGATTAGTTGTAATAAAACTGACGAACAAAGAATTCAAAGATCCAATTCTCAAAAAATTTCGATCTATAAACGGCCTTTCTTTGTATGATTTGGAGCTTCCTGTTTCTAATGATAAACCCGACCAAAAGATCATCATTTCTCATAACCTCACTGTTTTGCAATCAAAACTTTATTGTGAGGCTAAGAAGTCAAGGTGAAGTCCAATTGCCAATATTTATGGATACAAGACAACAATGTCTTACTCAGAATACAACATGGTACAACTATATATCGGATTGAAACGCTTAACGAACATATTGTATTAACACCATATTTCAAATTGCCGGTGATGATTTTTTTTCAATTAATATTTATTTTATTTCATTGTAGAATCACAAATAGTAGACATTGACTCATTTATTGTTGATTATTGCTGTTGTTTACAATTATTGATACGTCAAATTCAATGAAATAAAATTTTTATTTTTGCTGTGTTGGTGGCTGTATAATATGGGAAATGTTGAATAGCAATGTCGGTAATCTACTTATAGTTAAATACAATCAGGTATTTTTTATTGTCTGTGTATTGACTAATTAAGGTTGTTCTGCTACAATTAGGTCTTTGATAACTGTCGTATCTGGGTTTTCGTTTTTTATACTTTAACATATTGTTCGTGTTTATCACCCGTTTATCACCCATCCGCAGTAAGAACGAGTCATCTAAATGCAACAGTTTCTTTGAAATTCTTGAATCGTTTTCTTGTGATATTCATATTATTGTGTTAACGGAAACATGGATTAAATCAGCCAATGAACAGTTTGTAACATACATAATAAATTCCAAATATTTACTGGCAGGGATGATAGAATAGGTTGTGGTATATCTATGTATATTAGAAGGCGTCGTCAACCTACCTATTAACAAAGGTATAAACACTAGTACAAATTATGTACAGTGCTGGGGGAGAAAAATTGGGCAAACATATTTTATTGCAAATTGGAGTCTTTTTTTGCTAAAATTACAAAACTTTTGAAAGCAATTGGCTTATTGTTTCATTTTAAATACATGTATGACATAATTTAAAAAAAAAAATTACCTGCAATTTATTTTAAATGAAAAAAGTCTTAGTATGAAGTTTCATTCCGAATAGTCAATCCGTCTGAAATAAAGTTTTTTTTTAACAAATTTACATATTTTTAAAAATGTTTGTAAAAACGAAAAAGCTCCACATATCACAAGGTTCATTAAATTTATCAAAGAATCTCAAGTATGAAGTACAGAGGTCGAATTTTTGTTGAAAACAGTTTTGTGACAAAAACCTCATTTTCATTTGAATTGTGGATAACCGAAATGGACCGATATTTAATTTCGAATATTTTAGTTCATAATCGTTTTTCTCATAGATAACATACTTATGAAAATATTTGCAAAATTGAAAATGTTTCTCTGGAAGCTGCCATTCCCGATGGACCGTTTCGCCCAAAAATCACTAAGACCTCAAAATTTATGAAAAACCATAATTTTAAAGATTCATCCCGATCAGCCGATCCATCTGGATGGTAAAGAGGCCACAAACTTTTAGTATACACAGATCACGCAATTTCGAGGTCGAAAACTTTCATAATTACTATTATTTATTTCACTTTGTAAAATAAACTAGAATTGTGTGCTTAGAGTTGGAACAACAAAACATCATTTAAGTTTAAAATGTTCTGATATCCATTAGTCCAACGAAATACAGTACACGAAAATTTCAAAATTTGATTCTTGTCAAGAAACCTAGATCATCTAGAAAAACCATTGAATATTGAAAACCTCTTCATGCACGCTTAAGAAGCACACTCGAGAAATAGCATCATTACCAGGAGATGAAGTATTACGGCCAGATAAAAGAGATTTATGGGAAAACTCAAGAGGATTTAAAATGAATGGTAGGCCTCTAATGAAGCTTGCCCAAGCTGAAAATGCCCAAAAAATGTTAAGCAGCAACTTTAGTAGCGTGGTACGATTTAGTAAAAAATAAAAAACTATTTGATATTATTTATTATGAGCTAAGAATACGAGTTAATCGCAATCATACTGCAACAAATGCTCAAAACAGCGCTTGACAGACAGAACACTGAACAAACGCAACCAGGCAGTGAACAGCTTTTACACTCTCTTCAGCAAACTATACATTACAATAAAGAGTTATCAAATGAGGAAAAACTGTACTATTTGCACTCAGAAAAAGTGTTGGCTAATATAATGCATGAGCAGTTTCTCTAAATTTTTGGAAACCAAATTCCAATCATTATCTCCGATTGCTCGGGAATGGATTAACAAGAAAAGACTATCAATAGAACAACACTTATTGCTCGGCCGACATAATCTATGTTCATTATAATTATCAGCACGAGATTACTGTCTGCTAACGGTTTATAGTCGTATAAAAGGGGCCTACACAGTCGCCAAAAGCGAAACTTTTCTGCAGAAAATGTCTACAGAAATACTGCGAAGCAAATTTCTGCCGCACGACTTATGGAAAAATTACGGAGCTCATCACAGTTTACTTCGAAATTACTAACAAAGACACCCGAACTAACAAAGAAACCCGAAGCATGACAAGCGTCCAATACGCGTTTAGCGTACGCGTTCACGTTAGTATTTTATTAGCAAATGCCATGATCAACAAAAGGACAACAACGGGGAACATTTAGTTCGCGCTTTGATTGATCCAGGTTCTCGAACTAAAAGTGGTTCGAAGAATCGAAGTAATCGAAGAATTTCCAAATAGCACGCATTTCTGATATGGGTCTAACAGAAGTTGGAACAGCACGTACCATAATCGAAAACATTGATAGTTCGAGGTTTTCTTCAAACTTAAAAGTTACGAGTAAAACTAAAGCTATAATTTTCAAAATTATAATCCAATCAAATGGAATCCCACTTTAAACCTGATATGGACAGACCTTTATTTCTATAGACCTGGTCAAATCGGTATGCTAATGAACGCCGATTATTATGGACAAGTCAGTCTAACAGTCTCTGCTCGATTATTTCAATTTTAAAAACGGCATGATAAATATACTGACGAAAGCACAATATCACGAATATGACAACAGTTGTTGGATGAATATGAGCTTTTGAGCCAAATGAAGGAAACTGAAAAAATATGTGAAGACTCCCACAGCATTATTATTTACCGCGGCATGCTATATTTAAAGTAACCACTTCGATGACGAAATTATGTTTGAAGGATCGGCAGAGAAATCTATGGTACATCACTAAATGATGTCATGAAAAACGGTTCTACAGTACAACAGGACCTTTTAAGTATATTACTGTGTTGGCCAAAGCACAACTAAGTCTAGTCTACAACTAAAAACATCAGCGAAGTATGTGTAGAAAATCATCCAAAATAATACAAACTAACCACAGTGACATATGGCCAACATCAGCCCTGTTCCTAGCTGTGTGCACGTTGTACCAATTGGCAAACGATGAGGTGGCTTTAAACTGGAGGATTCAATATGTTTAATGAATTACGAAACAATGGAATCCTTGAATTTAAGTTTAATGATGCAGTCAATAAATACTCTGAGCGTAAACTTGAACACAATGATAATGATTTGGACTTCACGTCTCTCTTACATCATCAAAAACTACAAACTCTAGCAAATCAGGTTGTTATCTTACAATAGCAGCTAAATGAAAATCCAAGACATTAAGTCAGCGGTGGGAGAATTTTGAAAGAATAAGCATCTATTGGTGGATTCAACTTGATGCCAGCTGCTTAAATTTGTCTACACTAATTTTGTGACGTGTGATCTGAAAAATCTTAAGCAGCTGTTGTTTATACCAAGAACGTTATTTCAAATGGTATAATCAACGTAATACTATTTTTACACAAATCAAAAACACCACCAATTAAAATGTTCCTGAAATACACTATAACTGAATTGTGTTCTCCATACTAACAAAATTGATGAGAAAGGCACTTACTAGCTTTCGTTAAATGACAATTCAGGGCCGACACCTAGAAAGGTATTTCCAGTTACAACTAACACAACAATAAACCCACTTGCAATAACTAACAGAGAGAATCACTGATGTAAACAGAGTATTTCGGATCGTTAGCTATTATCGACACCTCATCAGTTGTTTGAAGAATCAACGTGACGACCTTGCTCAACATGTTTAGAGCAAACGTGTCGCGCTTCTGCCAGGATACGATCTCGCTAAATTGCTGAGGATCAACAGCATTCTATTCCTTGGTCCAAACTCTTCCAGTTTGTGAGATAGAAGCAGAGCACACTTGCGCCTTTTTATAGAATCTCCGGTTTACACCATGGGCAATTTGCGGCATTGAATTGAGTGCGGACCCCCTTGGTTTCCAGCCAATTAATAAAGCTCTTATAAACAATTTATTATCATTGATTTCGAACTTGAATATTTAGATTTGAATAACGCATTTCGAAACGTACGTATCGAGTTGAAGAACATCGATCTTCTACACTCTTAAATTGATTATTTTATTAAAAAAAATTACAAACAGCCATAAAACCTGTTTTTCTTAAAGTACAAAAAAAGCACACATACGTGCTTATCATTTCCGTTAAAGGAAATAATTATGAAAGAATTGATTAGGTATTATTAAAGGATTAAGATTGACAACTTTTTATTGTTGATATTTAGTTGGAATCGTTGCAAATCACAAGCCATTAGAAACCCATAAACAAATATCTCTGTAGACTGGGTGGAAAATGTGAGTTTTTGGTACAACAGTCAAAATATAAAACTTATTTTCGAGTTCTTCTACGACAATGTTTTGCGGCTTTTAAGAACTGAGTTTTTATGTAATCATATTATACAGTGGAATTGTGAATCATGAATTGTTTTGGTTTTAGTGAAGATATGAATTGAAGAGGGCGCGTTTCTAGACCGGAATTTCTCCTTATTGAAGTAGAATTTATCGTTCATATATTGACTTAAAAATTTGAAAATATAATAAAGGATAAACTCGAAGATGTAAATTTTGAGTGCGCCGAGTTGGATAAATCATTTTTGGATTTCAGTTTGCTCATCTTATAAAAGCTCTATTTTCTATCTACCAGACCGATCAACATAAAAGTTGAATTCCACATCCGTTTCATTATTTATTAGCTGTCTTAAATGTTGATTAGTTCATAACATTCTTTCTGTTGAAACATTTACAACCCGGCTATTAATTTTTACTTAAATATCTAATTTTGTAAAAAGATTTAATATTCAGCTAGTCGTCAACCGCTTGGGTATCAAATCTGCTCCCAAAATATATTACTTTTCTAAATTAAGAAATAACACCACCAAACGGAAAACAAAACCACAAAAAACTATTTCAAACTAATACCAGATGGAAACACGCTAAACCAATTTTTCCTAACAAATAAACAATTAATTTATATTTGTAATAAAATAAAATAAAACTTATTGTATTTTTATTTTTATGTACAAAAATAAATTAATTTTAACACGACATGTATAATAAAGCATCGATTCGATTTTTTATTTTGCCAAATTAAAAATGTTTTAGTTTTAGTTTATAAATTTTATTTTTATTTATTGGGTTCAACAGATTTTTATTTTGTTAGTTATTTCAGTCCTTTTGTTTTATTTCAAATAAAGTAAATTGATATAATTACGCATTGTGACACTTTTAATTGGTAGCAATTAATTAAAAATTATATACACAGAGATCTCATTAATTTGTATAGAAAGGTTTCAATTACCTCTTACTTTATAATGTTGGAGACAAATTATAGTTTGGTGTATGCTAAACTTCTTTTTTATCGAAGGTAGTTGTTCTTATCATGCAAACTTTTACTTTTCCAACCACAAAATTTCTAATTTTTTAATTGATTCTGACTCTTTACGTGGTACGGTTAATCGTGCAACTTGTTTAGCAAATTAATTCCATCTAAAGACTAAATATATTTACAGAAGGGGTGGTACATGACTAATAACAAAAGGCACCCACACACACATTAAAATGTTTATCTTTAAATGATGAATATCTAAAAATATTAAAAATTAATCTTAAAAATTTACTATACGCCTTATATACCCTTACAAAACTCAAAGTAAAATCTAATGTTAACGAATTCTTCAGTTAAGTAAACACCGTACCATTGTGCGCTTTCAGGTTCGCCACCTGTTAATATCATATTTAGTGAAATGATCACCAATTTGATTTCAAAATTTTACAAAGTATAAAATGTTCATAATGTTGGACGAGATTTTACGCATGTATCTCGCCAAATGTTGGAGAAACTGAAAACGCATATTTATGAATAATCATAGACATCAAATTAAATCCTCAACTTTAAAACCTATTACTTTTTTGTAAATACACATAATTTTTCTACCCATATCTTCCAACTCAGGCATGACCAGCTCATGCTCCTTTCGTTGCGGATACAGTTCGCAAGCCAGCTGCCTTGAAGAGCCAAAATGAACGAGTCACGCTGTTCCCCTGCGCCCCAATTATAGTGTTCTACTGTCGTTTGGAACTCCCCTCGGAGATAAGTTAATAGTGTCGTCTATAACTTATCAAATCAAAGCGATTTAAACAAAGCGAAAATATTAAAAGTGAATTAAGGAGTGACATATATTAATATATATAATATCAAAAACATTGTATTACAAAGGTCTTTATAAAGAATATACTACCCGACGATTATTGTACCCTTTACTATTACCTCTAAGCGGTCGAGGGGAGGCAATGAAGAAGTGTAGCCACCGCTTAGGGTAAACTAAAAATCCACTGCACGGCCAAACATAGTGCAATGACGCAGGTAGTGGTGGGACGGAAATCCATATACATCTTAAATATTTAATAATTTAAATATTTACTAAACAATCATACGCTAATTTATTAGCGAATTACCCAGAGATATGGGTAAGGGTTCCAGGCGTGAACCGGATCAGTCTTCGCAAGAAGCTGACAGTCAACGAGCACCTAAAAAGGTGCGCTTGACGTGAACCTCAATGATTCTAACTCGGATGTCGAGCTTGTCGGTAATGATGAGGACATGGCTGAAATTGAAACTCTTTGCCAAGCAATGGTCAGTTGAAACGTGCGAAAGCCCCCATGACAGCCTTATGTTAGAAATCGTTTCTCTTGAAACGATGACCGAGCATACTAGAAACACGAAACTTACTGAGCTTAAGTTTCGAGAATTAACTAATCACATTAAAAATATCAAAATATATTCTAGAGGTGGTTGCGGAAAAGACATCAGAGATGGCTGAACAGGATTAAGTTCCAAGTCTCTACCCAGAAAACACAAGAGAAGTTGTAATTAACCAAAAAGAAAATGAATGGCAAACAGTCGGTAAGAAACGTAAGAAACGGAGAAACAGAAAGCGTTGGCAGGATAAGACGAAAACAAAACGGATATTTATCTCAGCTAGAGATAATGATTCCAGCCTTTCGACTACCGAGATTACAAAGAAATTCAAGGAAATATACGTCCTAGTAAATCTAACATAAAGATTCACTATGTTACTAACGCTGGACCTAATGGTGTTGCAGTTACTGTTGATTCTTCCTCGGATTTGAACGTTTTCAAAGAGAACACCAAGTTGTAAGGCGTGGGTCTAACAGCCACCGAACCAGAACCTGTTAAGATATTACCTAAAGTGATCATCTTTGATGTAAGCTCTGAGCTTGAGTAATTGTAAAAAACTGCCTAATAAACCAAAACTGCCTGAATCAAAAAGATTTTAAAGTTCTGTATAGCCCCGGTGCGAGAAATAAAGAGACCGCTCACTGGGTGGTAGAAGTCGAACCAGCAACCAAAAACATGTTGCTAAAGTGTGAAGACTATACGTGGACTGGGTACGATGCCGTGTGAGAGAGTTTGTGACTCCAACTAGGTGCTTTAGGTGCCAGCGATATGGACACATTGCAAATAATTGTAGGGCGCGCACAGAGACCTGCTCTCACTATACATGTCATAGTCATGGCTAAAAGGGCTGTCCTAACAAAAACAAACCAGCCAGTTGCACAAGCTGCAAGGAATTGCAAAAACCTCATGACCACCAAGAAGGTCGCGTTTCATGTAACGCATACAAAAGTGCTATTGCATCAAATTGCAAAGAAATGAAACAGTTGGTGGAACTCTAATCTAAGGAAACTTAGATGTTCTATGCACAAGCTTGGAAGAGCATACCAGGCGGAAAGGAACCAATAGCAAAAGAGTTAAAATTACCTCGCTTTAGAGTAGCAAGAAACAAATATTTCCATGAAGTATTTATTGCAAAACAAATTAGTTTCCAACGGTACGTCACGGAACATGTTAATAAAGACCCATGGGGACTTGTATACAAATTTTCCGCTAGCAAAGCAAGACCGCCAGAAGTTTTGAACTATCAGGAAGGCAAATGGAGTGGTCACTTATACCTGGAATGACACACGTTTGAAATTACTTAACTTACTTCTTCCGGACGAAACGGAAGTTGAAACGATGCGGAAGACCCCCCCATTTACGTGGGAGGAGGTCAACAATGCCTTAACTTGCTTCAAGCGTAACAAGTCCCCCGGACTTCAAGTTTCAACTTGAACGCTGAAATAATCCAGCTGGCATGGCCCATCATAGGGTCTAGCATAATAAAAATATTAAACAGCTGCCTAAAATTTTCTTACTTCCCCAAGGTATGGAAAACGGGTGAAATGATTATAATCAGGAAACCTAGCGATAGAGATCTACTATTTTCGAAATCTTATCGACCCATAATGTTACTATCAGTTACGGGGAAACTCCTAGAAAGGTTGCTTGCCACTCACATTACACCGCGAATTGAACAGAGCGGACCGATCTCGGACAAGCAATTCGGATTTCGACGTAGCATGTCTACTGAGGATGCGATAGTCCGCCTAACCAACACTGTCAAAACCCAAAGTTCTAAATATGTTATGGGTATATTCTTGGACATTGCCGGAGCATTTGATAATCTTACGTGGCCATGTGTCATTGCAAGTTTATCGGTCTTTAATCTTCCTAGAAACACGATGAATGTTTTTAGGAGTTACTTCAGCTATCGATATGCAGTAATCAAAGACATGTATGGTTCTGTATCAAAGTAAATTACAAAAAGTTGTCCTCAGTGCTCTTTTTGAGTCCTCTAGTCTGGAATATCGTGTTTAACACGACTTTGAGGAAATTACATTCGCGGATGACAGTGTCATGCTGGTGCACGGCAACTCGAGACTCGAACTTCAGCGCCACGGTCAAATCGCAATAAATAATATGATCCAATGGTGTGAAACAAATAAGATGTCACTATAAGCAGAGAAAACAATGATACTGCAAATAAAGGGCCAATTTGACTCTAGTCAACCACCAACAATATCATTAAACGGTCGAAACATGAAAATGGTCAAGTGCGTTAGATATCTAGGTGTTGACCTTGATAAAAGAATGGACATCCCACGTTCTTAGATTCTGTGAAAACGATAAGAAGCTATTTCACTCTTTGTTGGCAACAGTGTCAAAAGAGGGATGGGGACTTAACCACAAAACACTTAAGTTAATACACAAAGGTGTGGCGGAGGCGCTTTTCACGTATGCGGCGGCTGGTTGTTATTATAGGTTAAACTGTCACCATATCAGATCACTAGAAAGTGCTCAGAGGAATATTATGCTAGGAGTAAAAAAAGATTACCGAGCATTATGTAAAGATGCTGGTGGTTTTGGCCGGCGTACTTGGCCGGGTTAATATTCTAATCAAAAAACGAGCAAACTTGTACCACCTAAGAAGACGTGGCCGAAATGATACAGGTGAACATGTACATTCTGCTGATAGTAAGCAGGATCAATATAATAATAAAAATGATATTGAAGCGATGGCGATTGATCTTTGGCAACGAAGGTGGAATGATTCAGTTAATGGAAGGCATACAAAGACTAAAAATGAAATTACCACTGACGAGCTCGATGTTTCGAGTTATCTCTGGAAATGGTAAGTTTAAAGCCTACCAACAGAGATTCAAAATAATATACCAACGTCAATGGTTATGCGGATCGGAAGTAGAATTCGTTAAACACCTACTTTTCGAATGTAACTAGTGGCTTGGTAATATGAACATACAAGAATTACCACTGCCTATATAACTAAGCAACGATTCAGCCATATTGTGCTGAACTGATCAACGTCTTAAAAGAACGGAACAAGGTATAATAGTAGACCGGTAAAACGGAATGTACGTGTCTCCCCGTGACTAGGGACGGTAACGTTAAAATTTTTGAATTATAACGGCTGAAATGTACAAGCACTGGTATCGGTTAACAACGCTAATTGATTAACATGAAAAATTGGCTAAGTAAACTGATACAAATTTGAACAATTCTTAGTTTAAGGTTATACCTCGGTATAAGAATTGACAAAAATTTGTCCGGAAGTTTGGAACTGCACTTTGAAATTCTCGTCGGAGGATTCAAAATTTTTCAACTGATTCTGGTGAAATTGTTTTATTTAGGTGGCCATCCCCAACAGTTTACGAGGTATTTGTTTCAAAGCGAGCCTTAACTTGCTCAATTTTGTTTTCAAGCTCATATCTAATTTGTCCTTCAAATTCCTTGAACCTCACTTTTCTGGATATCTATGTTTATCACGTGGGCCATGATTTTTCCTCTTTGCTGTTTAATTGAAGATATTGGGTATGTTTAATTCGATTGAGTTTCTGGTTTTATTGATGAAATTTCACGTTTGGTTCTTTACATACCTCAGACAATTGACCGCTCGAATTTAGTGTCTATTCTCTTCAGTGGAAGCAAGCGGGCATCTATCATATATTTTATGTACAAGGGTGGGTTCTGTTATTCAGAAATAGACTGTAAATGGTTTTTATTATCTAATTAATTGTTCCAGTTTTCGCTCTTTTTACTTGCTCTTCGGAAATTATCTGCTCGTCAGTTGGTGTAATCATCGTCATTCTGTAGCCTCGATAATTTATTGCTTTCGTTTGAAATTCCGAAACTCTGAAGTTTATCCTTTAACTGCTTGAATTTATATTGCTGGTATTTTCAAAATCCCAATTCTAGCAACAACTGTTAGGAATATTCGGCGTGCGATAAGGATTCTTAGGAGTATCTGCGATATTTCTCTGTTTTTTAAACCCTGCAATCTGTTCAGGGGCCAAAGCACTCCCAACTCTTTCGCGGTTTGTTTTTCAGCTCCAGTACAACTCAGCCGGATTGATTGATCGAGTTGACACGTTATACTTGTGGCCTTTTCCATAAATTGCGAAAGTGGCATGTTCCATAGAAGCTTTTTGGTTTTTCTAAATAGTTTGAAAAGTATATACCATTTACAAAATTCGATTAAATGCAAAAAGATTAATTAATTATATAAAGAATTAAAAAATTTAAATAAATTTAAAGATTAAATTTTCAACTAGGGTTGACCTCGTTGGCTTTCTAAAATTTATGCAGAAATAAAGATTTTTGATTATTCAAGACAGTTTTTGCTTTTAGTCCCATAAGATTAAATCTTGGTGTGTTCAAAGTCTATGTATACATTCATGGTAAAAGGGAGTCGGATGTTAGCCTTGGTCACAACATATTTACTCCTTCTTTTTCTGTTAAAATATTAAGTAATTTTAGGTTAATAAAGGGTGTCTTAAAATTCTCACAAGAAGTAATTTTGATAGAAAATGTCTGGAATAGCATATCGAGTAAATGACTTCCACGGCTTTGGTGGTACATAAGCATTATTTTGTGGTGGAATTTCATTGATACCGCGCTGAAACTCCTTCTTAAAGGCATAAGTGGTCGTAGGCTTGTTGACATAAACTTTAGAATTCAAAAAGCCCCAAAGAAAAAAGTCCAACGGCGTTAAACTGCGTGGTTTGGGCGATAACGACAATCACTCTTGCAATTTGTTAACCCCAAATGCGATAATTGTGAAAAATTTAAATAACTATTCCGACCATATTTTGTACGAATATTTTCGAACTGAACCTACCAAATCTTCAATATTTTTAAAATACATTTTGTTTAACAATGAAAACGGGTTTTTCTTTCGTATAGCGCTCCATTTTTAATAACTCTGAACTGTCAGTTGCCACCCATTAATTCATATTTAAGTTTAATGCGTTAGAATAGGCTCCAATCCATAGATTGGTTGATTATTTTGATGGAAGGCTTCGGCATCCGTTAATTTTCGCAACGAGGTAAGAAGCTTTTAACTGTGGAAACCGAAAATGGGAATTATTTTTATTAAAGCTACGATTTTTCGAATAGTTTCGTCGTTAAATAAATTAAATTTGTATTGTAGTTTTCACATATTAATCAAAGCTCTACTGCGATAATCAATCTTCAGGTGATTTTTGCCAATTATGAATTTGTTTCAATGATCGGGAAGAAACTTTATGTTTAAGCGAAGACGAGAAAAAAAAAATTCTTGCACACAAACATAAAAACATATTCCATAAACTTTAATACAGGATCTATTTTTTAACTCAATCCGAGCAAGCGCAGTTTAATAAATTTTTTTTTACTTTGCATTTCACAACTAAAAACGCAGTATGCAGTACAAAATACGTTTGCCATTTTTGACGGGTTAGTTTTGTAATAAATTTCATAAATTTATTTTTATTAGTGATGAGTGTAGCACCGACAATGCAAATATGGTTCTGCTAGTTTAATATAATTTTGAAGTGTCACTCTATTAACTCAATGTGTTTACATCTTAACTTTTAGATATGTGCATAAGAAACATGGAAGGTGTTTGAATTGTGTTGCCCCATTAGAGTATGGTGAAAATCAAAATTAAAGAAAATAATGGTTCATTGGCCTGGAGGTAAGCGGACAAAGAGGTATATTACTTCATATTACTATGAAGTTCACTTGTGTTTTTATGCTATATGAACCGTCTATATACATATATATAGTTTTAGTCTCACCCATACTCATTAAAGCTTATTTACATGTAGCTTTCCCGATACGGGGTACCCATAAGTAAATGAATGTAATCATTGTTTTATAGTATTTGTAAGTTCACATCAATCAACATTTTTTATCTAATTTGCGAAAACATCCATACCAAATGAATGAATTTGTATAAAATCAAAAATCCTTCTTTGGCTTTGGTTTATTGATTTATTCCGAAGATATGTTTATTTAAAGATATATAAATAAATTTAACATTAAAAAAATCCTAATTTGGTTGAAAAACCAAAATTAAATGATAATCAATTTATTAGATCAGAGATAATAATATATAATTTAATTAACAGAAACTTTATGTACTACACAGCTACGTACATTTTTGTGTTTGGGGTATTTTTACCATTCATCGTCCCGGATTTTATATTTTAATAAAAAAATTTCATTAAATCAAAACACCCCAATATTTTTTTTTGTTTTTCACTTCCCTACACTAACTACACAACATGGAAATTTGTTATCTCTAAGGTTCGATTGTTTTTTTCATTTTCCAGTTTTATTCAGATATTTATCTTGATATTTTTTTTTCTATTTTTAACATTTTATATTAAATTAAAATTTAATTGAGCGAGAAAACTGTATCTATTGATTTTGTGTGTGTGTCGCGCGTTTTTTTAACACACACACACACACACACACACACACACACACACACACACACACACACACACACACACACACACACACACACACACACACATCCAAGTATGAAAATAATTTAATAAGAAGCAGAAAAACTGGGTAATAATAATATTATTAATAATAATAGGAAATATAAAGAAAATTTCCAATGTTAAATTTAACAGACATTCCAGCAAGAAGGATACGTTTTCAAAAGGATATCAACTTAATTTTATATTAGCGCGAAAATTCCGTTTCGTTATCCAATGGTGCGAATTAAAAATCTAACAGGTTAAAACAAAATGTGTTGTTATGCGGGCGTAGTTTTTTTACGTTTCATTAAATATGTATATAGAATTATTGAATTGTGGGTGGTTATTGATTTTTCATTTGCGTCTGAGTATTAGATGTCACTCTGTTTTAAAGTCATTTAGAAGAATAGAATAATATAATAATACCGGTTTCATACATCGAACGTAAGATGTCATTTAAAAGTTCAATATGTTTGTTTACATATCGTCGATCAAACTCGCAGATTGTATAAGTCGCCTTTTTCAGGAAGTGAAATAAACCTCCTGAAACTTTTATAATGAACAACCATTTATTTATTAAACTTAACTTCTTAAAAATCAATAGTTATTAGATTGCTTATAAAATTTTAATTAAATTTATAAGCTAATTAATCTTTGGAACTTACGTAAAACGCAGCGAATTTTTTTTTAAAAAAAGTAGTGAACATAAGCAGTTTTAATTGAGCCTACAACTTAGAAATAAAGATAAACTTATTAATGTTGCCAAACAGATCCCTAAATCATCAGGAAAACAATTTAAAATGTTGTTTCTTTAAAGTTATATATTTCAATATTAACGGTTAAATAAGTAATAAATAAAAATTAGTATATTTCAGTCTTAACAAAGTTTCACTCGTAATGTAAAAAAATAGTATTTTAAAAAATTAAATCACATTTCATCACAGAATATTAGATTGTATAATTAATAGATTAATTATTCGTAAGGAAGTTCGTCATAGAACGAATGATAATCTTGAGGCATCGTACTCTTAAGAGACTGAAGATGGTCAAATTTTGTTTTTTTTATCGATAAACGTGAAGTGTAAAGGCCAGAAAGGTTTTCAAAATCAATTGGTTTAATTTATCGATTTCAACGCTGTGGCAAATCAAACCATTCATCATTAAAATTTAATTTCAGTTGGATTCTTTCATCTGTGGTGTATTTAATGCATCGAATCTGATTAACAGTTGCATCCCCAACGGCTTTTCCTGGTCTAATAGATTTATAATATTGAATCGAACTGAAATTTTTAAAGAACGTGTGATCCAAATATTTGACGGCGTACGGCCTAGGCTTTAGACTATCTTGCCTACAGGTATCAACATTATCAGCTGGGACATTGATTGTTCTAGTTTTGATTTGCTTTTCAATGGTAGATTGCATGGAGTCGACTTCCATTTGTGTGTGGCCTTTTTCAAGAATTTTTTGAACACGTGTAACGTGACGTCATGGCGATATTCAAAAGTGCATTGGATAGCGTGGAGTTCGTATTTTGATTTGCACATCCATCACTGGAAAATATAATGTCGTCTACGGGATGTTTTCCATTAGGTAGTACTTTGGTCAAAATAAAGTGCAATAAAATGGTTGAAGATTTATTTGATCCAACGCCTCCTTCTCCTTCGTGCCAGATAAAACCCGTCATTGGTTTTCAAGTTATAAATTGTGAAGTTGTGCACCATTAACTTGGATTTATAATAGAGGAATGATACATTCGATTTCGGACATAGCAAAACACTCTGTAAGTCCATGGTGAACACATTTTCAATATTGCTACCTTTATCCTATATCTTTTCTGTTCTAGCTAATTTTTTTTTAATTTGGTACTCCTCATAAATAGCATCTTTAACATTTTTAGTTTTGTGGCCCACGCAAATGTCGCATTGGTCCGTTTTTGGCTGATATAAACATAAATTAAGTCGCTCATATAAATTGCAAAATGCTGTTATTGAAGCTGGCGCGATATTATGTTTTGAACACCAGTTATTTTTGTACTCTTGATAGAGCCGGCTTTTACTAGTCCATTCGGGTTCTAAATACATCGTGCTGGTTGATGCTCGGCAATAGTGTGATTCCATTTTTGCCAAACATCCGAAGAAACGTCGCAAACAATCTTTTACAAGTTTCGATCGTACTTGGAACATAGTAAGTAAGCTCAACTTTTTCATTATTTGAGATAACAGGCTCACATACGTCTTCGTTTTTGCCATTAATCTAGCTTAGAATGGTGCTACGGCTCATACCAAGGGTGCAAACAAACAAATTTGTGCACACCCTATGTTGAGTATTATTGGATTTTCTTAAAAAATATTTGAACGAATTTGATCGCCGCGAAATGTCATCCTCATTATTTGACCGCAATCGGAGCCTTTGCGTTTCTGCTATTTATATTAGCCCCTTTATAAATACAGTTTTTTCACCCCAAGACAAAGCCCAAAATTCTTTAAATATTACTAAACGATCGCCCTCGGTAATTTGGGAACATTTAATAATAGAAGTTGGCTTTTCTGACATCGAACAGTTCCATTGAGGCTTTAGAGATTTAGCTGGTTTAATTGTGTCATATTCCCATCCGCCGTTCGTATTTTGTTTCGATCTATAAGGCAGTCCCTTCTTTCTGCGGTTAGCATTGCGTCTTGTTTCCATTCCAAACTGCAGTTATTTTTTACAATGCTCACAAAATGGGTTTATACTTGGTGTCCCTAAAGTAGCTGGCACGAAAAGTACCGCTGGATTCCTTGATCAAAACGAAGGTGAGTTACATCTAAAGTTATAAACGTTTAAAGAGCCGCTTTCCAATACAGCACCTTGTATTAAAGAAACTTCAATATCTTGAGAAATGACCATTTTTATTTTCAAGTACTAATTTCATTAAAAGCTAATAACATTTTCTTTTAACGTTAGATCCGTGCACATACAAAAAATCATATGACCGTGTTTTGGGGCATTCAGTACTCCTATATGTATTTCATACTATTTATATTAGGAACTCATTCAAACATCTAAATTTATTCTAATTATATTAATTAAAGAATACAAATAAATTATTTAAATTAAATTACAAAAAATTACAAAAATTGTTAAACTGGTGAATGCGTTCTTTGGCGTTTGGTCGGAGGTAAATCTGATGATGTTGATGGCACCACAATGAACAGTTCTTCTATTTCCTCGTTGATGGCTACTACTTCTGCATTTGTCTGGTAGCAAACCCGAATACAATATTTTGAACAGGTCGGCTTGATGCAAACATCGCACACTGTAGTTGTTTTTATATATCCCTTCGTGCCTTTGCGATTTACTTTACAATCTTCACATCGTTTAGATGTTTTATTATGGTCTTGAATTGGTGAACAAATATTTATAGTTCCGACAGCATAACCACACATTTTCATGTCTGTCATTGCAGAATCTGTCATTGCATCGGCCAGCGACTAATTTTTCTCTTACAGGTGAACGATTTCGAGCAGTAATACATTCTTTTTTGTGTTAATTGTGTAGCTAACAAGGCAAGTTGGGCCTGAAAAGCAAAATATTAAGCTAAATTGACCTGGCTTTTTTACTACATCTGTGTTTGCGAAATCATGTGACAGTTCCGGTTTGTTTGATCTTACTGTTCCCACTACTGTTTAACAAGTTCCACGGCTAGCTGAATGCTTTTGAAAAAAATGTCCATTGTTATAAATATTATATCCGTCATTCAAATAATTATCCGAGGTCAGTTGCTACGTGTCTAGTTCGATTCTGAGACGGTTGCGTTCCAACATAAATTTCACCAGCTAATGTATAGTTGGTGCGCGCGTCAACTAGTCAACATATTTTTAATCCATACTTGCCTGGTTTATTCAGTATATATTGTCGGAAGTAGCAGCGACCTCTAGTAGCAACTAGTTGTTCATCAATAGTTAGTTCTAGAGATGGTTTACAATCCCTCCAAGTTATCTAAGAACAACTGCCATATGTACTGGAATGCAGCTAATTTGTCATCTTTCAGACGACTGGGTCTGGTGTGTGTCATCAAATCTAAAGAAACGATTCAGCTGTTCAAATTGTTCTAACGACATTACAGCACGATAGTACGGCATATTTTTTTTATGAAATAAGTCTTTTGTTATTGCCGTTGATCCTTTTTCAGAACCGATATAAAGAAGAACAGCATGTACGCATATACCTCATCCTCATTTGTGTCATGCCACTTTCTAGCGTTCGGAGTGGTTCATGATTGGTAGAACCGCCTTGCGATGCTACTTGTTTCAATCACCACGTTCGAAATTATATTTGGTTTTAGTAAGCATTTAAATATATCAGCTTTTGAATCGAACGTTTGTTTTACAATTGGAAGGCTGTGTTACTTGCATTTCTGTTCTGCTGCAGCAGTATGCTGTTCTTTAAATTCACTCGGTAATACCACCACACATGAGGATTATTTTTGTTTTATGCCACGCACCTTTTTATTGGTCCAAACATCTGAGGCAATGTAAACCTTCTGCTAAATCCAGTATTCGTGGGTCTATAAGGGTATTTCCTACCGTTGCTGGATTATCCATATCCGAATCACCATTTGCTTGATCAAAATCTTGATTGTTACTATCAGAATCACTATCGTTTACTGCAGTGTCACCGATATTCTCTCGGCCATTACCAACATTTTGGTGCCATTTGGCCCAGTTTCAAATTACAATTTTTTACAATTTTTACAATTTTTTTTTTATTTTTTCAAGTATTCATCCTTTCACTCATTGATCCCCTTTCATCCTTCTATCTGATTCATGCTAATAAAATTATACACATTCTTATACACGTTCATTCCCATTCGTAATAATTCTGCCAAATTCCTTGCACTCAAGAGAACTTCGAACATTTGTCTGCTCCGATTAAATGCAGAGCATTTTAAAATCAAATGTTCGATGTCCTCCACAACCAAGCAGCTGTCACATAATTCATACTCAATCAAATTGCGTTTCTTCAAGCATTACTTCCAATTTCCATGATTTAATCTCACTCGTTTCATTGTTCTTGTCATTCTAGTATCTTCCTTGAGTACCTTAAACAAAGGTTTACTCAACGGAGAACTAACCAACTCAAAGTACGTCTTACCTTTCATCTGATATTTTTCAAACTCTCCCATTTTCTCCACAGATTCACCTGAAACATGCGAAGTACATCTCTTGTATCCTTGAATCCATATTAATTTACCTCCTCAACCAAAAAAACCCATTTTGCAAGTATATCGGCTCTTTCATTACATTACTTTCAATCTGTAGGTGTGAAGGTATCCATTGAAGAATGACCTCACTCTTATTTCCACATCCACATTACCATGAGTTCTCCCACCCTGACTGATTAATTCCAGTCCATTCCGGGAGTCGGAGAATAATACTATTCTCCTCCTCCCTTGTGTCATCCTAACTTTCCTTTCCAGAGTTCCAATCAACTCTGCATTTATTATACAGATGCATCATTCACTCGTAGTGTCTTTTCTTTCCTCATTGACGGAATAAAAATTCCTACACCTACTCGATCATCATTCACACTAGCATCTGTATACAAAATAATTCATTCGCATTTTTAAAAACTCACTCTTAACCGACAACTCATTCATCATCGCTTTTGTTGTATCACCAAACTTTAATCACGCAATTAGGTTGCTCGGAGGGCACTTCGGATTTACAGGTCGAATTTTCGAAAATACATTAATACTTTTCAAAATCACCCTTGATCTTTGTGTTTTTTGGTAGTCCGTCCCTCTTTGCAATCTCTCTTTCATTTCATTCACCAATTGAATGTCCATAGTCAACATTCGCACCGTCTCTCGCACGGCGATATACTCCACCAAATAATTAACAGGTGAATCACCCAATTCAGACCACAAATTGTGTATTGGGGTTGAATTAATCGCGCCCAATACCACCCTGGCACAGGCATTCTCCACATTCATCAACTTTAAAACCGACTTTGGATCCCCATATACACTCAGTTCATACACAATTTGTGAGGACACTAGCGCCTTTCGTACCATATCAGTAACACCACGATGAGCTCCCCATTTCGGTTTACTCACCCTTTTGATTACATTCAATCTACTCTTGCAATTATCGGCTAATTTTTTCAAATGCACTTTAAAACCCAATCGCTTATCAATCCAGATTCCCAAATAACTATCCAAATTTACACACTCAATTTGCTCATTATACACTTGACGTCAACCATACGATTCGTTCGAAACGTCATACAACAACATTTTCTCGAATTTACATGCAAATTCATTTCCGTCAAACATTCTGTTACCTGATTCACACATTCTTTAGCCCGACTTAAGGCCTCCTCGATGGTCCTCCCCTTGCCCAACAGGACAAAGTCAACTGCAAATTGCAGAATGACCTTGTCCGAGAAATTAAACCTATGTATCAAGCTCCTGTTAAGGTTGAAGAGAGTCGGTGCAATTTTACTGCCTTAGGGGAGGCCTATATTCAGCGCTCCCTCCAACCTGTACCCTCTACCACACAAAAGTAATTTTCTCACATTCATGAACTCATACAACCATTTGCAAATTTTCCAAGGAAACCCCAGGCCAATAAGGATCTGATAAAGTTTTTCCGGAACCACGTAATCATATATCCTTTTTATATCCAAAAATACCGCCACAATATGCTTTTTTCCTTTCGCACTTCACACACAAACTTTTCTACACATTCATTAGCAGAGTGGTTGCGACGGAACCTAAAGGTGGTTTTCGGCAACAAATTACCCTCATTCACAAATTTGTCTTTACGACCTTTCGTCAAACCATTCACAATTTTAACAAATACATTCAACATACATATTCCTCTGTAATCTGTTGTCAGATTTCTGTCCCGATCGCTTTTAGGAATAGCTACCACTCTACTTTCCTTCCATTTTTCCGGTATTTGAATGCTCATCCATACGTGATTCAGAATTCGAAGCAAGGCCATCTTGGCTTTGAATTTAAATTTACCAACCATTTTATAACTCACTCTGTTAGTTCCGGGGGTCGTAGTTTTGGATGGTTCTAAGACCTCTCGGAACTCTTCCCATTCAAATTCCTTACACATGTCGTTCATAAATTCACTTTCATTATCTGGTAACACAATTTCATATCTATCGCTCAAATTACTACGCACATCCGTCATCATTTGTAAAAAGCCACCTCCATTCTCTCTGTCATCTAACACTGCATTTCTGCCTTGCGCTCTATAACCTCTCACTCTGTTAAACTTATCCCATACATCGTTAGTTGTGGTCCTATGTGTCATTTTGGTCGCTTATTCCCGCCAACTTTTCCTCTTTGCTCTACGGATAGCCTTTTTCAATCTTGCATTCATCCTTGCATAATTTTTTCTGCATTCATGACATATACACCTATTGAACTCTCTCAATGCTATCCGTTTCTTTCATACCAAGACTGGATTTCTTTGTTCCACCAACCATTCACCTTACATTCATTTCCTCTTACATGGTTAACCTCGTTTGCTTCGTTCATTATGAGAATCTCATTCATACGTTCGACCCATTTCTTACCATTCATAATGACCTTATGGTCTATATCAACATTTATACCACCTACACACATCCTAATCAAATAATGATCACTACCCAAATTCTTATCCGTAACATTTAGTCACCTGGGCCGCCAACCCGCTAGA
The DNA here is from genome assembly GCA_963691935.1 of Nephrotoma guestfalica. NCBI lineage: Eukaryota > Metazoa > Arthropoda > Insecta > Diptera > Tipulidae > Nephrotoma > Nephrotoma guestfalica. The sequence goes on from OY829914.1 coordinate 123,402,511, forward strand.
CATTAATGTTAAGAATATTGCACTGGCTGTCGACCCCACACACGCCATCCTAGTTGACCCACCATCATTTAGGATTACGAGATAGGAATCCAAAATAAGGTGTGTCAACAAGTTTTCCCAAGCATTATTTCTTTCACACCCCCATACTCTCGAATGCGCATTCATATCACCCCCCAGAATCACGTCACTTTTTTCATCCACCCAGTCAAACAAAATTTGAAAATCTCTCAGGTTTTTTTCTCTATCACTCACTGATTCAATTGGAGTTGCATATACACTCACAAATACCAAATTTCTGTCTAGATTTCGAGTTTTGGCTGCGATGACTTCGATGCGCTCGAATGATGGTGTGTCGCACTGTACAATGCTGATATTGGTCCGTGCCAATATCGCCACTCTACCGAAACCATCCGCCCTCGGTCTAGACAGAAAATTGTACCCACTTACACGAAACGTCTTACCCTCAACATATCGCCATTGGCATATATGCTGCGGATATTTATCTGACCAATTGCCACACATTAATTGTATCTTATCATTCGCACTTCCCTTTAAAGGAAAGGAAGAAGGGAAAAAACAATTTAAACCAAAAAGTAACGCTTTTTCCCTCCTTCCCTCTAATAATCATCATCACTCATACCTTGATCATTGTTTTGTATAATCTGCCTCTCGTTAGAATTAAAGACTACATATCTCCTTGATAATACATCCTCGTTGTTCTTTTCTGCCACTGCTTTGATGATAATTTTAGTGTTGCTCGATCCTGGATCTTGTGTTGCAATGTTGTTTAATTTTTGTTTCGTCATTTCTTTGTTTTCCAGTACTGGCGTTTTAACTTTATTTTTATTGTTGTTGTTATTATAATTGTTGTTGTTGTTATTATTGTTATTGTTGTTATGATTATTGTCGTTGTTTTCATTATTGATGGTGTTGTTGTTATTGTTGTTGTTTTTATTGATATTATTTGTATTATTATTGTTGTTGTTATTATTACTGTTGTTTTCGTTATTGTTGTTTAATTTATTGTTGTCGTTATTATTATTATAATTTTTGTTTGTATTGTTGTTACTGTTGTTGACATTTTCCACATTTCCTTTGATTCACTATATGTTTCTTTTTTATGTGTGACCATCGTTGCTGAAGTGGTATTTGCGTTTTCGCGATAATAAGTTTATTTTGCTGTAAAATAAGTGATCCGATCCATTGTTTTAATTTTAATTATTTCTGCCTCCATTATGAATATCGGGCAAATTTTGTCAAACGCGGTGTGATTGTTTGTATACAGTTTGCGCATTTTACGGGTTCGCAAACTTCTTCGTCGTGTCCATCGTTCACATTTTTCGCGCATATAGGACATGTTCTTGGACGGAAGCATTTAGTTTTCGTGTGCCCGTACCGTTGGCAGTTGTGGCATCTCATTGGGTTTGGGATGTACAACCGTACATCCAACCTCAAAAAACCCGCTTTGATGTGGTTCGGTAACTCGATTGTATTGAATGTAATGATATGTAGTGGCGTATCTCATGGCCCATTATTAACTTTTCGTTTTATACGTTCCACTTTGATCACATTTTGAGTTTTTAATTCTTTTTCGATTTCCTCGGTCTTAAACATACATCAAATCATGACTATAAACAACACCTTTACTGAAGTTCAAAAATGTGTATTCTTCTACTTTAACCGGCATGTCTGCTAGTTTAGTGGCCTTCATTAAAGCTTGAAATCATTCGTTTTTATTTGTCAACACCAAAAGTTCCCCGCTAAGTAATCGCTGCGTCTCGTTGATGTGCGGCGTGATCATTGATAAACCTCTTTCAATCAAGAAAGGCGATACTCCTCGAAAACTGTTGTCACTGTCAGCCTTCTTCACTACTATATACTTTTGGTTTTTTGGTTAGTTGTTTTCTTAGAAAAATAGTCGTTTTCTCTTGTTTTTATTTTCCTTTATTTGAAGAGGACTGCTGCTTCCCCTCATCTCTCCCCTCGGCTGGAACCGGTTTATGCTTCTAAACGACATCCTGTCCATCCATAGGCGGTTGTCGGGTAAAATTTAAATTTCGGTGCCCTGGTGCTCACACAACAAACAAATTGACTTAAGGTACTGGTGAAAGGACACCCTGTCACTCAAAAAAGTTAGTTGTTGTTGTTGTCACACACAAATCAATCACTTATTGTTAATGTTTATACAAATTTTATAACTAATATATTATAAACCACACACCACTTAACCGATTTAAATTACCCGATACCAACCTAAATTAAAATTAAAACTATACTATGGCAAAAGAAAAGAAAAAAAATTGTGTAAGATCGCTGTCAAAAACCACTCTGTTCACAATGAAATCGAATACGTGAATGAATAATTGTCATGTGCATATGACATTTGTGTTCATTGACATTTCACCATAAATAGACTTACGCGAGAACAACGTTTACAAATTGTGGAAATTTATTTCCAAAATCAGTGTTCAGTGAAAAATTGTTTTCGTGCTCTTCGACCATTTTATGGTGTTCATAATCGTCCAACTGAACGCACTATTCGCGAACCAATTTTTCAATTCTTTTTCAATTCGTCGCCGTTCTCAATCTCTGGGTCTGTCTCTCGTACGGCACATTATGGCGTATTTTGAAGAGACGCCGTTAGATTATTTTTTATGGTGATATCGATAAACCACAATCGATTCCTGCATTAGAAGCGAACATAATACGCGTAATTAACGAAATATTGGCCGAAATGTTCTAAAGAGTGCTCAAAAATTGGACCCATAGAATGGATCATCGAAGAGTCAGGCGCGGACAACATTTAAAAGAAACTATTTTCAAACATTAAATGTCATATACCAAACTTACGTCACAAATACAATTTTTGATTATTGATTGATTTTAATGCGTTTAATTTCAAAAAAACTTCCGGAAGCCCTTATTGGATGACCCTTTATAATCTCATTGATACCGTTTTCCATTTTACGGCACTACTCGTATGAAATAAACGATGCACGCGATCGTATAAAATAAACTACAAAACTATACACCGATGTATATCGAGTTCCGTTATAAAAAAACAGAATAAAACAATTTATTTTTTTTAGTACCGTTTTCAAAGAAAATAGTTAAAATATATGGGACAATAATTACGGGTGCTGTATGCTGTAGTAGAAATTTACTTTACAAGTGTTTATCAAATACTGTTACAACAAACAAGAGAATATGTATTATTTCCAGACCGCTAAAATAACGAAATATGAGTTTCATAGTAGTGCTGTTTTAATACCAATCCACTGTTGAAAACTATTTATTTTCATACAAAAATCGTATGGGGCGCTGAATGTACCAAACGCGGTTTTAAGGTTAAATAAGGTATAATAATTATGACCATTTGGTGAAAAAATATTTCAAATTTAAACAAAACTTTTAGAATTCTATTTTTTTAAAAACATTTTTGATTCTGTACTATTTAACTCTTAACAATTCCTCTATGTCAGTAAATATTTTTTGATGGAAAGATAGTTCAGATTCTCAGCTTTCAGAAAAGCTCACTATTTGTCATATTTGATATGTTATGTTATCTAAAAAATTTCAAATTTCAAAATAAAAGTTTTGTATTTCCTTTATTAGACACAATAAGTAATATTATTTACAAATATGTATAGTAAATTTTAAAAACGATCACCGTTACCTGTTAACCAAATGATTTTGTGTATTAGTTAAAATTTAAATTTATTAAAAAATGACTCGTTGCTCTAGCAATTATGTGGGAGTTGTATGTGTTTTGTACGAGGCTAATGGCGCTCGGACGATTGCTGAACGAACATATTGAGATCGGTACCCTAATCGTAGATTGCCATCAATTAACTCTTTTGTGCATTAACAAATCCGGAATTTGCAGGAAAATGGCTCTTTTACAAATAATCGGAGCAACCTACTAGGACGTACAGCAACATCACAATATAATAGTGAAAGAGGGCTGCGTGAAGTTTATATTAATCCAACGATTAGCGTTCGGAAAATTTCAGCAATAACCGGAAATACAAAATCTATAGTGCATAGGCTAATTAAAAACGAAAATCTCAATCCTTTTCATTATCAAACGGTATAAGTCATTTTGGAAAATGATAAAATGTTCAATTACTAGGGCCGATCATATTTCCAGATAGATTAGATGTTCAAAAATATTTAAATTAAAAAAAAACAATTTGCGATGTATCTGGTTCTCGCATGATGGGGCTCCACCACATTTTGCAAGAAGCGTACGATCGTACTTTAATACTTTGTTTTCAAAATAGTGGATTATCCGCGGAGGTTCTGTACAGTGACCACCAAGATCGAATCTATTAGATTTACCTCTGGGCCAGTTAAAAACTAAGGGTTATTCTTCATCTATCCCAGACATAAACGTTTTTGTAGAAGTTCGCAACTCGTTTATGAACAGGTGTTTGTAATGCGTGTGATCATTTTCAGAATTTACAGAAAATATTTGTAAATAATATTATTTAATTTAAGTTCATATTTGTACCAACATACTATACTGGTGTCTAATAAAGGAAATGAAAAATGTTTTATTGTAAACTTTTATATTTTGTAGACAACATAATATAGCAAATATGACAAACAGTTAGCTTTTCTGAAAGCTGGTACAAAAACAAAAAAAAAATTTGTTAAAAAAATTAGAATTCTAAAAGTTTTGTTTAAATTACTTAGGTACTTTTTAACTAAATAGTTTCCCTCGGAGAATGTTATCAGCTTTTTAATGAAATTATAATTGAAAATAAAAATGGTTATTTCTCAAGATACTGAAGTTTCTTTAATACAAGGTGTGTTGGAAGGCTCCTCTTTAAACATCTCTGCGAAGTGATGAAAGGAACCTCACCTTCATTTTATTCAAGCAATCCAACTGCTCCATTCGCGTCGGCTACTTTAGGGATACCCTATGTATATTTAATTCCAAGAAAAAGTTAAAACACCCTTTTCTATTTAAATGAATATTGTTTTGCATTTTTAGCGACAAGTAAATTTTTTAAATAATCTCGAATGTTTTGGAATGTTCTTCCATAACGAAAAAAAATCAAAATTAATTTGTTATAGATAATTTTAGATTATAGTATGAGATACAAACATTTCAAACCAAATATTTTAAGTTTTTTACTTTTATAGAATATTGGATCTACCGAATTTTTTTTTATTTACCTTATTATGTACCGTATACCGTCCAGTTTTCAGGATATTTTTGAAGTTATAAATTAAAGTCAAATAGATCGTCAACGATGTTGAAAGATTTAGACAACCTATTACTGGGGTTAATTTCTCCATAGTTTGTGGAATGGTGTTCTAGTGCTAAAAACTTATGGTTTCAAAATGTTCTCTACGGTACATGAAATTATATGTCTTCCAAAATGTGCGCTGAATCAAGCAAAACGTTACCAATAGAAGCTGTGCCTAAGAGAAGTCGCCTATTTTCGAGCATGCATATTTTATAATTCGTGCATTTTGATGAGTACGAAGGTAACCGAGCCACATTTTCATGGAATGCTTTCAATTATTTTAATGTGGACAGCATAGTATGGATTCCAGACCGATACAGCGTATTCCAGTTGTGATCGAACGTAAGCGAAATAGAGTGAACATAAGGTTTGAATATCTTTAAATGCATCTGTCCATCTTTTAACAAATACAAACATGGCACTCGCTTTCGCAATATCGACAACAAAAATAAATTTATTTTCTGAGTACCGTATATAGCCTTAACACGATATGGCGCTAAGAAAACAAATTTATTATTTAGTATCGATATGTAAATGCGCTATAATGTATGCAACTGCATTTTTTCCCCTTTGTTTAATCCATTCCATGTTTTCTGGGGCCGAAAGCACTCCCTGCTCTTTCGCGGTTCATTTTCCAGTCTTACTTTACGCAATTACTGCCAAGTCGAACACGTACGGCTATAGAGCCGATATAATACTGGACATTGAAAACGCTGATAGGGGGTCGTAGTTAAACCTTTTAATCACAGATCGTAATCTGTTAATGAAAATTTTCTTTTGCATCCTGTATCTATTAGGATTCGAACCCGGTACGTACCGATCCAAACACCAAAGCTTTAACCACTGCGCCATTTAGTCGGTGTTTCATCCAACTGGTTTGTTTCTTTAATACATTTAATTACCAAAATTTTAAAAAATAATAAAAAATTTAATTTTCATTATTTATGATCTAACCATTGCATATTATCAAAGATTAAGGACCACTTATCTTGAACACACATTAGTTATTTGCGTCATTGCGGCGTAAACACAAAAATTTATCATTTCACATAATTTTTTGATCGATAAAAATTGCGATTTTTAACTAAATTTTACATTTTCTACGTAATGTATATACCAATTAACATCTTGATGCAATCATTTTTCGTTGTAAAGAGGTTAAATATTGAGAAAATTGATTTGTACGTTTAAAATAATCGATATAATTTGAAACCTAACTATGGACAGACTAAACATTTTAGTTCGATAATACCTCAATTGTACTTTAACTGCACCCTAATGGAAAAATCAGGTTATTTGGTAATTTTTTGTAGTTAAAAATGGATTTCTAGTACATATCGTCCACATCGAAAATGAAACCCAGCTAAATATTTTGTTCGCATAGTTAGCGACCTCTATTGGAAAATAGCTAAAATTCAAATGGCTTTGATTTCGGCGAGTATTTTTTGCTTTTTTCGCATTTTCAGCACTATGAATTAATTAGTTATTGAACCGTTTTAATTTTTAATGTGTTTTATTTATTTTAGAATAAACGGTTGCGGTTTTGATTTCGTTATTCTACTTGTTTGTAAAAAATTTATTTTGTACATTTGTTCATTATACTTTTGAAAATGGAACCGTAAGAATTCCTAAAGTCAAGAATATAAATTAAAAATTAATTAGAGCAATGTAACCTACTCGTACAAAGTTTCCTTTTATTTAGAAAGATTTCCGAACCTCATTGTCATCTTTAAACCATATCATAATTATTTTTATGATCCTTATCAATTTCAGGGAATGATATTACGAATTTCTTATTTCATATTAAGATTAAATGTTTTTTAAAAGTGAAATTTGCAATAAACTAAGCAAGAATGTCGGTAATGGTCCCCCAAACATCGTAAGATCGACGATTGTGAGAGGTAGCAAGAACACAGATTAAGACCGGCCTTACACAATTTTGCTTTCAACAATCTACAATCGTTCGATTATCAGTACCAAATATCGTAAAAAAATGAAGCAGTAGAAACATTTTCAGAATGATGCGGAATAATTTCCTTAATACTGTATTTCCAAGTTACCTGAGAATCCAATTATCGTGTTTCCATAAATATCTGTCTGATGAGTTATGCAATACGAACGCAACACTAATTAAAACCCAAAGGTTGAAAGGTGGTCAATTACAAAAGACGGAGATCGAATGAAATGTTGTTTGATTTTTTGTTGGGTTCAGATCAGCAGTCCTTATTGCCTCGGATTATCCGAATTCGACAGGAACAAATTTAGTAATATAACACAAGCATAAACAAATTCATTTAGCCATTTGCTGTAACGCTAATGCCCACCACGTTTTGTTGGACAGAGCTTCAAATTCTTAATATTGGATGTGAGCCAACCATTGTTAGATATATCAATTTTATTATCCTTCTTAGCCATCACATTAACCATTTTGCAATAGGAAATTGATTGATTGGGAATTTTAATATCCCGAACTCGAGTCTCAATTAGTATACCACTAGGGACGAATTGTCTAAAGCATTCTCAAATATATGCGAAATTTTTCCTCATAGAACCCATGAAAAAGAGGGAACAAAACTTTTAGGAAACCAGATCTTAAAAACTTATTGAAAAAGCTAGCAATCTCAATAATAACGCCAAAATACGTAATCTTAAGATTGGGAGCTCAAAAACAGCTCAAAAATTAGAAAAGTTTAAGATTACACTGACCTTTTACTATTATCTTACTGAGCTGCTCTAGGAAAATCAATGAATATATCTGGCATAGTCAGATTTAGCAGAACTCCGGTCAAAAATTATGGGTTTCGACATTGTGAACGTCGCCTATTGAATTAATTAATCTCTTGTTTTCCTGAACGAATTTTTACCGCTCTTCTCCAGTATTGTTTTTCTTTTATGCAGGATTAGTTACACTAACTGTTCCAAGCTTGTTTTGTCTTCGCAAATTGCTAAATTTTGAAAAAAAAAAAGGATTTCATACCATACTGACCAGTAATTCATACTATCCTGATCCCACAGCATTCAAGCCTTTTAGTCCAGCATCTACCTTTCTTAAATCGGTTGAAAAATCGTATAGAATTATCAAATACAATTCCACATTCGATTTGTCTACTCAATAACAAGCAACTTGCTTAAGGAATAGAAGATTCCGGGTTTTCCTTGTACATACCGGGTGACTGACATGAAGTGTTACCAACTTCAGACTGTCATTGCTGTATAACCAGTGATGACAGAGCGCTCAAATTTACACTAATGACAGTTGATTCCATTGTTTATAAGCGTACAAAAGCATTTTAGTGGAAAATAATCAGAAAAAGTTATCTGCAATGGAATTCAAGCGTAATGGTATGATTGCTCTATATTTGGATAAACTACACTCTAAAACTACAGCCGCAGATTGTTAACCAGTTAAAACATTTGCATGTGTATAAAATGTTTGTGTATTGCACCATAAATCGTTATAACGATACTGACAGCATTGCAAAACGCCATGATGGTGGACCGAAACGCACTGCAACATCGCCGGATATCATTCGGAAGGTGAAGGCATAATTGTCTCACCGATGCTCAAAAAAAAGTTAGAGTGGAAAGAGCAAAGGAGTTGTTACGCTTGCACGAAACTGGCCATTTGCCGAATTTGGATTTCTCCGATGAGTCACCGTTCGTTATTGAGCAATATATGAACAAGCAAAACGACCGGATGTACTTGCCCGGCCTTTCTACTGAAAATTTGGACCAACGAATTTCCACTCGAAACCAAGCGCCGCCGATGGTGATGGTTTGGGCCGCCGTAACGGCCGAAAGCCGTTCACCGCTCGTTTTCTTGGACCGTGGCATCAAGATAAATGCTCAAATTTATCGGGATCATGTGTTGGAGGAAGCGTTGAAGCCTTGGGCACAAAAACATTTCGGCCGCAGAGCCTGAATATTTCAACAGGACTCAGTGCCGAGTCATAAAGCGCGTGTCAATCAAGATTGGTTGAGAAACAACGTTCCGCAGTTCATTTCCACTGCCCAATGGCCACCAAGTTCACCGGATGCAAATCCGCTAGATTTCTCGGTTTGGGGTATTTTGAAGAGTAAGGTTGGGACAAAAAAATACCAAAGTGTCGATCATCTCAAGCAAGCGCTTCGCCGGGAATGGGTCAAAATACCGCAGAGCCACTTTCGTGCTGCATGCAATAGCTTTGTCGGCCGTTCGAAGGCCATAATCGCGGCTAAGGGTGGCCAAATCGAAAACTGCTAATGCAATTCGAAAATTTAAATATTTGTGAACATTTACTTTGATTCAATAAAATTCTTCAAAAAATAAAATTTATGTGGCGTTTTGTTTTGGTAACACTTCGTGTCAGCCACCCTGCAATTAGCGCTCTTGATCGTACACGATTATAAATCCTTTAAAAAGTTTGTCATTGGCTAAATAATCAATACTCGTAAAATCGATTCCAGCTCAGATCTCGCATTGTTAGTTCTCAGCTAAACGGCTTCCTTAAAAAGGGATACTTCATGAGCGTGCCTGTTTGTTCCCTATTCCACGGTTTCTGATTATTGACGAACTTCTTGTTAACTTCAGCAATTTGACTTTGTCGCTGATAATTATGTAAATAACTGCGTTTTAACAGTTCCGGGTAAATATGTTGTATCCGACTTAATGCAATCCTCTCTGCGTAGATCAATTTCTTCTCTGTTTCGGTACACGACCAATAGATCAGACTTTTTCAGCCATATTGCGGTGTTACTTTAGTCAGCGATTTTGGGCCTGTAGTTTGTATAAAAAAAGCTAACTTTAACCAATAAATTACTTGTTTTACTTATTTAGAATATCAATACTGCCTCGTCTCGAAACCTGCTTTTTAATCAAATTCTTCTATTATGAAACTTAACGGTCTTCAAAGTATTTCCCGCAGAGCTGAATCGAAACTATTGAGAGCGCCCGCTCCTTATGCGATAAATGCATCAAAAATCACTGATCTAAGTGGAAACATTGTTCTAATCACAGACAGGAAGGCTCTAAAATAATGTCACAGCCCATATGACATGCGCTCCCAATTGTGCAGTGTCTGTGCTTTGGCCCTGGAGTACGTTGTTCAGTAGCTCTCTTTTATTGCTTGACCACTTCCTGAAATTGAAACCGCCTTGTCGGAGTAGCGAAGTTAATTGGTTTTGAATTAATAGTGCTTTTTTTATCGTATCGCATCCTGTCATGAGGTCACCAAAGGTATGATATCTTTCTTTAAACTTTATTTGATTGTACCGAAAAAGTGAATATAGATGGTTTTCTACTGCCGCCAAGCAGGTAATTTGAGAATCAGGAAGAATAAGAATAAGGCCGTAGCTATTGAGACAATATTCATAATTGTTATATTATTACCTTTGTACTAAGTATACGATCCCGGCATTTAAAATGAGACAAGGAATAGTGAAAATTAGGTTGGTTCGCTAATAATTTTCCTCGTTATAACAATTTACTTACTTATAGGCATTGTTATGTTAAATTAAAAAAGTACATGCTTTCAACAATCGTCCAATTTGGTTTTGTTTCCTATTACATAAAACCTAGTAATATAGCCACGAGACAACCCTAGGAGTAGTTTGTCTAACATTAACATAAACAAGTGAAAAGAAAAGAATGTTTGGTTAGTGCTAAACAACAATTCGTTATCTTTTACACTAAGTTAGCAAGACATCATATCTATACTGGTTATTTAACTCTGCATTTCTAGTACCAATTCGAATCCTTTTCTTCAATATTTCATTTCTTAATACAAATTAATACGTTTTAATATTTCATAATCGAATTTCGTTCCATATTAAATATTAATAGAGCAATCACTTATTGCCTTAGTTTTGGCAATTTAAGAACTCCCATAGGTTTAAAATGTATATCGCAATAAAATAACATATAATATTACAGGTATTATATAGGTACATAATATAGTAGTGTGATAATACTTACAAAATATATTTAGTTTCATTGCAGTTTCTTTCATGCCATATTTTACTAATTCATTTGTGGCACGACACACTAATGTTTTATCATTATCTTGCCGTGTCGGTGTAAAACTAAGTGTTGATGTACTTAAATTACCATCTGGTGAAACCTATAAATATACACAAACAGAAAAAAAAGTAAAATATTGATTCAATTTTATTTTGGAATATTTTTTATATGTTTAGTTTGTAATTTGTAACCCAAACTATAGCGTCTATGTTGGTATATTTTGTAGTGGTTTCACCTTCATACATAATAATATACGTTGCATGCGATTCCTTTTGTGTGCTTGCCTCCATCGCACGGAATCTCATAAATCACTCAACATACTTGCATGTATGTAATATTATAATACGATTGTATACATACGATTTTAGAGAATGTCATTAAAACTTTTTTTTGTTTGTTTATTAATTTTGTCACATTTGTAAAAAAATTAATGTGTACCTTTATTCTATAACGACATAAAAAACCTAAATCATATTTTTAACAATATGTAAATATTAATTTGGAAATAATAAATAAATTCAAAACTATTTTACAGTATCAGTATTAGTATTTCCGCATAATAGTAATAATAAAGGCTTCTTTAACTTGTTAGCAGGATTATGTGGGCGAATACAAACTAATCTCGCCTCTTTATGAAACAAAACACAGCAAAATATCAACGCTTGAACAATATACAACTTATTACAGCATTCCATGCACATAAAAGCAAATATTTAAAAAACTTATAACGTTCTAATTTACAGGAATCAATTCGATCATTTATGTCTGTGACGTTAGCCTGAAAAATATCCCGAAGAAATGCTATTGCAACCCGTAAAAGCGAATATCGCGACAGTTTTTAGTGTTATCCCGAAAAAATTATTATTATTACGCCTAGTTTTGAATGTCATCCCGAAAAATGTTTACTGTCATGATATTTTTCTTGTCAATACGAAAAAAAAACTATCGCGAACATTTTTTGTATTATCCAGAAAAAAAAATGTCAAAGCATCAAACTTCAACGAACAAACCAAAAAAAAAAATTTTGAAGTTCAGAAATTTATGTCACGAATTTAATAACGAACAAATGCATCTACTACATCACATATCTATCTATCTATATATCTATCTGTCGATCTCACATATATATCTAAAATTTGACTCACAAACTCGATTCACTCTGCAGCCTAAGGTACTCAGTGAGCTTCGGCTGTCTCTGTGTACACTTAGGTAATACCAAGGTAACCGCGTTCTCGACGCGAAGGGCGGGTACTGCTTCGACTGTAGCAAAGTGCTACCGGGGACCAAATGCCAGTGGTATAAATTGGCTAAAACAAACAATGATTACAACAAATACGGTATGAAATACCTCAGGTGGCACAGCAGCAAATATGCTGCCAAATCCATACTCTTCGGAGGTGGGCCCAACAGATTCTGGGGTGGGACAATCATTGTTTAACCCATTTGGAAGAAGTTCCAAATTATCAAGATCTCAAAGATCTTCAACTGGGAATATATTTCAGTACGAGAAAGAAAATGCCGAACTCCGTGAACAACTAAGGGAAATAAAGGAATTTACAACTAAATTGGAAGAAGAATTTACAATTTTAAAGAAAGAGAATGAAGAACTCAAAAAATCAGTTGACACGTGCAGAACTTGGGACGACACCTAGCCCAACAGTCGATGATGACACTAATCCATTCCATACGGATGAAGAAGAATTAGAAAGAGAAACAAATTGGATGTTGAACCGGAATAAAAGACCAAGCAAGAAAAGGAAAGTGCAACACTCACCAGAAATAGCAGTAACTTTACCATCAACTTCAAAAGAGGTTTCTAGAAACCAGTTAATCATCAAGAAACAACTAGCTCTAGAACAACAACCAGCTAAACCAAAAGAATAATCACCTCCAACAATAAATGTCGTCGGGATATCCAATTTTTCCACTCTACAATCGATTATGAAATCGATTACGACAGCCGAGTACAAACTCGTACCTCTAAACAACGGCGTCTGGAAAATTAATGTTGTAGTCCCTGAAACTTATAGAGCTTTCACTACAAAATCAACGTGTATTTGATTGCGTAACAGGAACATACACCACAGTTACATTGAAAATAATTACATTACCTATCATCATAATGTAGTTCTTTAATTGATGATTTTGTTTCTTACATGTGGGATGGATTTCCCAGTAACAATAATGAAATAACAATGCCAAACTGAAGAGGTGGCTGACATTAAGAGCAAACGTGCGAGGTTGGCGGTCTGTACGGATTTTAATTTGAAATATACCACTAATACCATGGTAATACCACCATAGCACTAATTATCCCCAACATTTTTTTTCCGTTGACTGAGTAATTATCCTCTGTTTTGTATGTGGAGTCAGGTGGAAAGGTTTGTTAGAATCTGGAAATATCAGTATTTTAGATGATGACAGCAGCACTTTAGTATTCCGAAAGGTTTGAATTTGCTTTTGGTCCATGTTGATTTTTACTTTTCTTGACTGCCTTGCTTCAATTTGAGCATTTTTGCCTCTTGTAAGGTTTGTCAAAGGTTTCACTACCTTCCTACAGTCCATAATGAAACGCCTGTCTCCTTTAAATTCTTTAGGTGTTTTAGATTTTGAAAAGCAGCTCCTTATCTAATTTCACTTGTAGGTTGGTTTTTTTCTGCGTTTTGTAGATGTTCTACCTCAGTTTTACCTCCGAAAATGATGATGCCATCAACATATAACATAGCAGGTTTCCCTATAAATCACTTTAATACGTCATCTTTCGTACATTTTTAAGTTCAACTGGAAGTATTAAAGATTCATACTTGTCATTCATTGCTGAGAATTATGCCTTTGGTATATTGGCCTCTCTCATTTTCATCCGATGGAATCGCTAGGTATAAGATCGATTGTGGTAAAAACTTTAAATTACCAAGGTTTGCGATCGTGCTAGATTTCCGAAATTGGGTAGATACCTGAAATGGTGACGGTATTTAGACGTTTCAACTCAATAACCATCCACTATTTGTGTATCGGAAGCGTCCAATTTTTTCTTCTCTATCCATGATCCCATGTTTGAAGTTGGCAAATTTGTTCCTCTACCTCGTTTCTCATACTGACTGGATACTTAGAGGTAACATTTTCTGTAGATTGGTACCTCTGAAATTATTTTGATTTCAGCCCTCACAGTAGTATCTAATGGTATTACGTTGTTTACTGGGCTAAATAATGTTTTGTAGATTTGCAGATTACTACACGACATACTTGATTTCGTGGAGTAGAATAGTAAAATTTGAGAGGTGTCCAATTTAATTTTGAAATTAACATTGGTGGGAATTGCGAATTTGTTATTTCAGGTTTGAAGAAATTTTTATTGGCACTCGACTCGCTCAGGAACTTAAGGAGTTCGCTATTCTTCTAGCCATTTCTTCTCAAGCGCTTCGATGACAATATTTTATTTCAACAACTGTGTGTATTTATCCTTCTCCTCCTGAGTTTGTATTTGGTAAACTCTCAGCTGTTTGGTGTTTAATGTAATTGCTGAAATTTTCCATTTTTAATTTTTCAATAAAACTCGTAAATTTAGTGTGCGCCTAGTATTTCCTCCTGTTATGCTTCTGTCGTCATATGACCGGACTTTGTTAACTATGAATTTAATTAATCAATGGACGACTGGTTCCGATGTTTGTTCATTAACTAACTGTTCATAACTATTGTTACTCAGAAAATACAGTGAACCTGCGGTCAAAGGTTTGGCGTTTTTTTAGGTTTATGAACCAATGATCTTGTACGATCATTAAAATTTTCCCAATCTAAAACTTGTTTATGCCTTTAACAAATATTGACATAATGTTGTTGATGTTGTTCGTTGCAGCACAATGACAGTTTGATAGATCGGCAGTTTGTTTACAAATTAAGCAAAGTTTCACTTTTAATAATAATCTAATTTAAAATTGTTAGACAATATCGTTTATGTATATAGTATAAGGTGGAACCGTCATCCCCAACCAACACTTTACCAGTGGACTACACATAATTACAAGCTTAGTTTTGAGTTTCTAAATGACCTCAATGGAATTAATGTTCTAATAGTGTGGTCAAAGTTTGAAGCGTCATAACTCGACTTATTAAAGAAAGTGTTATCTGTGTCCCTGGGTAAAATCCAATTAGAAATAATATTCGAACAGCAGAAAATGTCTTTTGAGCACTTCCAGTTCCTGTAAGTTGCAGTGGAAGTTTGAACATTTAGAATTTTGGTGTTGCTGTAACAATAAAAGTTTTTATTCAAAGTAAAGTAAATCGGAGCCAAAGTTCTAGCCTAAAAGATATGTACATGTTGTCCTTTATTTAATCATACTTTTGAGCACTCTCCACAAATTAAAATTAGTGGTGGAAACCATATAAAAATATATTAAAGAATGGATTATTTGACAGAATATAATTTATAGCGTGCTATCAGCTATTCTTAAAATAATCTTTGGTTATATGTTTGGATTGGGCTTCTTGCATACATTTTTACCGGGTGAATGTTTAGATCAAATTTACCTAGTCTTTGTATTGATTTGTATGCTGAACTCAAAAGAAAACAAGAACATTATTATTTTATCGTATTTGAGCTGTTAAACCCCTTTTCTTTAAACTATATTTATAAATACAGGTGGAATATTTTAGTTATTCCCCGTTGTAATATTATACCAAAACCCCTTAGATTTGTATTACCGTATACGAGTATATCTCCTTATAACGGGTGTTTTTTTAGGAGGTTTGTTTTTCCGATAGATGTCGTTTTATTTTATGACAGTTGTTTTGACAGCTCAAAGTGGCATTTCTACTCAGTATTGTTTGGCAAATCATTATGAATAGGTTAACTCCAGAACAACGTTTTCAAATCGTGGAAATTTATTTTCAAAATCAGTGTTCAATTAAAAATGTTTATAGAGCACTTCGTGAATTTTATGGTGCACATAATCGTCCGTCAGAGACCACCATAAAGAACGTAATTACCAAATTTCGGTCTACATTCACTCTTTTGGATGCCAAGCCACCGACAAGAATGAGAAGAGTTCGTACAGAAGAAAATATTGCTGTCGTTGAGGCCAGTGTCGAAGAAAACGACAATTTATCGATTCGTCGTCGTGCTCAGCAAATTGGACTTTGTCCATCGACTTTATGGAAAATTTTACGTAAAGATTTGGGTTTGGTGCCATACAAAATTCAATTGGTGCAAGAATTAAAGCCACACGACCATCGTTTGCGCCGTGAATTCAGTGATTGGTCGTTAAATCAATTGAACGAAGATCCATTTTTTTACCGTAAAATTCTCTTCAGTGATGAGGCGCATTTTTGGTTAAATGGATACGTCAACAAACAAAATTGTCGCATTTGGAGCAAAGATAATCCACACGCCGTTCTAGAATTACCAATGCATCCTGATAAATGTACTGTTTGGTGCGGTCTATGGGCTGGTGGGATCATCGGTCCATATTTCTTTAAAAATGAGGAAGGACGACGCGTTACCGTGAATGGAAATCGATACAGAACCATGTTAAATGAGTTTTTGTTGTCAAATCTTGAAGATATGGATATGAATGAAATGTGGTTTCAACAAGATGGTGCCACTTGCCATACAGCACGTGAAACAATCGACTTATTGAAAGAAACTTTCAACGACAACATTATTTCGAGAAATGGTCCGGTGAATTGGCCTCCGCGTTCGTGCGATTTGACGCCACTCGATTACTTTTTGTGGGGATACGTGAAGTCATTGGTTTATGTGGATAAACCTCAATCGATTGACGCTTTGGAAACCAATATTCAACGTGTCATTGCTGACATACGCCCTCAAATGCTTGAAAAAGTGCTGGAAAATTGGACCTCCAGAATGACATTTGTGAAAAATAGTCGTGGTAGCCATATGCCAGAAATTGTGTTTAAATGTTAAATGCCAAAAAATTATCTACCAAATAAAAAAAAATTTTGGTCATTTCATAATTTTATGTGTTTTATTCAAAAAAAAATCGGCAACCTCTTAAAAAAAACACCCTTTAGTAAATTATGAAGAACTTTATATTTAACTTTTATTACTCTTTGGGAAACTCTTTTACTTTCCTTCTAATACAAACAATTCTTAAAAATTTTATTTTAACTACATTATCCATATTTTACTTTGTACCTGCTTACTGCTCTAATTCTAACTAATCCATTTAACTAGAGAAAACAAAAGAAAACGGGAAAATTGAGAAAAAAAATTAAAGGTGCGATTCAATTTTTTTCCTCGAAGTCTTTCATTATTCAATTTATTTATTTTTTTTATTCGTTTTATTTTTCCTCCGCACATTGTTGTTTGTTTTAGGTTTTTCGGTTCAATTACAATAAAACCTATTTTAAAACAAATTTTTTTTTGTGTGTGTTCGTTTTGGGGTAAAATTTAAATTTTTTTTTGTCAAGAGGCTGGCAAAAAATGTATTTCATTTGAGGGTTTTATTTTCTATTAAGTAAATTGATACTTGAGCAGCACAAATTTAAAAAAATATATATATATATATAAAGAAAAGACGTAACAGAAGGATATAAAATAGTCCTTTATTTAAGGAAATTGTATACACTTGGTTTTTTTTTATATGTACGTACCTATACGAGGTGTGTATATACAAACGAGTATATGCCTACTCATTCTTATGATGAGTTAAAGTAATGAAATTTCTTCATACAAAAAAAAGTAATTGGTATATGTGTTAAGAAAATGTTAAAAGTACAATGAAAATGGTTATTCCAATTTCTTTCATACATGCTACATAAATAAAGACGTGATCAAGTATCAATTATTTAAATAAAAGACAAATCACATCACATTTTCTGGTAGCAAGTGAGAAAAATTTATTATACGTACGATTTAGAAATAGATACTTAAGGAATACATATTTACATACTAGCAAACAGAAAATACTTAAAATGTTTATATACCTGAGTATTGCACACTCTTACAAATATGTGCAAAATCTGAAAAATTAAGATATTAGCATTTCACTTTTAACATTTAATTATTCCTTCGATCTCTTCAATTGTTTTCATCTGTTGTTAAGATTTGACCAGATGCATCTCTTATTGGTAGTATATTGTCTTTCTGCTTCTTGAGAATGCTCAATCCTTGTTATTTTCTTGATTTTTCGTGCCGTATGATTGTATTGATATTTCAGTTCTTACGTAAATTTTGTTGGCGCATTTGTAACTTTAGCTGTCAAAGTTATAGAAGTTGTCGGCAACATCCTCAAAACACAAAGCAGAACGGAAGATGAATTCTACGAATAATTACGGGTCTCAATATATAATTCACATCGAAATAGGATCCAAATCGTTTTAACGCAAAAATGAAATCAATAATGCAGGTATGACATCAAGCATTGGTAAAAAAAGACTAGATTATGTAGAAAATGCCAAAGACGAAACGTTCATTAACTACTGTGCATCAGATATTCACATTCTCTGAATCAGATATTCATTGGTTGACACACAAAAAATAACTCAAATTAAAACTCAATTCAAAGATCAAGCATGTACTACGGTTGACGATAAATGTTAGCGCAAGGCGAGTAACAAACTTACACTGAAATCTCCAGCTAGTTAGCAACTTTGGAAATGCAAGGAGAAAATTTAATATCGAGCGATTGTGAAACGCTGGAATCTCCAACACCTTTAAGCAAACGATCTAACTCAATCCTCGAAATGAAAAAACATTCAGTAATTAAGGAACAACCAAACTGGCTCCAAACCAGAAAAATGTTATACAGATCAAATAAACTGAATTTTTATCTTGATGAAACAATTTGACGAAAGGTGCTCATCACTAAATTGTTCATGGACCACGAATGCGCATTCCGTTCCTTCTAGAAGAGCAATCTAGAAGGACTGGAACTTTTCTAAAACCCTGGAAATAAGCCTACTAATAATTATCAAACAGACTTGTGTTACAGAAGATTTTTTTTAATGATTTTAAACTTTGCAATCTGTTCTGAGGCAAAGCACTCCCAACTCCTTCGCTGTTCGCTTTTCACATCCTACCTTACGCATTGACCGCCAAATCGAGGTCGACCGGCTATATGTCCGATTTAGCTGCAACCATTTGCATGTTCCATAGCTCCATGACTCATGCACTCCAACAGAGGTCATAGTTGTGTTCATTTCCATCACCAATCGTAATCAGATGAGGAAATTGCCCTTTTGCATCCTGCCTCTATCAGTATTCGAACCCGGTAATCCCGATCCAAATGACGAATTAGGTTAGGTAAGGTTAAGTGTCATTAGTTGCTATCGCACACTTAGGCTAATTATGACCCATTGTGATACCGCAGGAACCGACATTATTAAACTATCTTTAAAACCAGTGCTATTAACATAGCGTACAATATCTCTCACATTACAGCTTTCGAAATCAGAGAGGCTGTCCATAGTGTATTTAACCAAGTGATCATGCCTTCTGACAGCTAGCGCAGAGAATGAGCATAGGACGTGAACAAGAGTCTCCTCCTCGCCCTTATCATTCTACTTAAATCACGCTTCCTTAGTGTAATTATGATATTAGAGCCATTCAAATTCAGCTCAGGCCATACTTGTTTCGCTACTCTGCCAGTCGGACTAACGAGCCACTTAGCATTTGCCAAGATAACTGCTTCCCTATGGCTTGCTGCTTTCAGCACAGACATGGGGCTACCTACACATTCTCTCCCTGGTTCCAGTTGAAGAGTCGTTCTGTACCTTGATAATTCGTCTGCCCTGCAATTTCCCTCAACATTAGAATGGCCCGGAACCCAGACCCACTGGATAGTGAAGATATGTGTAACAATCCAACGCCACCCTTAACGCCAGGGAAACTGAATCTAGTTAAAGAATGGCCGCCGGTTGTCTACATAAACAGTGATATCAGTCAACGATATTTAATTATGCCTTTACCAGTTCATCACCTCTTCAATCGCTATAACTTCAGCCTGGTACACACTGCTGTAATCAGTAATCATGACATTTAATTCGCCACAGAACACACTCTACCATCGAGCTTGGAGCCGTCGGTGAAGAATTTAACTGTCCCGCTCTCCACGAAGAGACTACTCTTCCAATTCTCCCTAGAGAGGAGAATCATCTTGAAAAGCTTGCAAAATCACAACAAGAGTGTTATATAATCCAAATCCACCAGATCATGCCTGACAGAATTTACTATATTTGAGTACCCTTTTGATTTACAAATCATCTAGTAATTTATCTTTCATAATTTATATTCTTGTTTGGAGGGTTGTAGCCCTTTGGCTAGTCCCGATTTTCTTCCTAAGAGCAAATCCATCTTTCTGTATGTGATGTTTAACCCTTCTTTAGAGTCATGCCTAGATATTTTGCCGTATTTGCATAGGGAATTTGCTGGGAGTTCAGTTCTATTGTTATCCAGTTGACCTTATTGTTGGTAAAGTTCAGTAAAGTTGTTGGTAAAGTATCATCCGCAAACGTCGCTATGTTAGTCTCCTCTATCGTTGACAGGTCCGAGGTGTACAGAACATATAGAACATATAAAGTTGGTCCCAGAACGCTTCCTTGTGGTACTCCTGCTGATATTTTCTTTATTTCTGAGTATTCGCCATCTAATTTAACTCGAAAGTGTCGGTTAGAAATGTAAGATTTTAGAATTTCATAAAATTGCTTTGGTAAGTCTCTTTGTAATTTATATTCCAAACCTTTATGCCATACTCTGTCAAAAGCCTGTGCTACATCCAAGAAAACGTTTGAACATATTTTCTTTTTTTCAAGTACATCTTCAATTATGTTTGTAATTCGGTGTACTTGTTCTATTGCTGAATGATTTTCTCTGAATCCAAGTTGATGTGGAGGAATAAGATTTATTTCTGCTATTATTGGTTTTAGTCTCTTTAGGAGTAGTTTCTCGAATAATTTTGAAATTATTGGGAGTAAGGAAATCGGCCTATACGAATTTTTGTCATTAAGTGGTTTGTTTGGTTTATGTATCATAATTACTTCTGCTACTTTCCATTGACTTGGAATGAGTTAACGTCTGAATACTGCATTAATTATTTGGAGTAGTTTACGTAGTTCTTTTTCAGGAAGACTATTTGTCTATGTTCTACTATTTGTCCTGTAATTAAGTCATATCCTGAAGATTTCTTTGTATTTAGGTTAAGATTGATTTCATCTTTTAATTCTTGTAATGTGACAGGAGATATATTGCAGTTATCCATTTTATATACTGGTGGTATGTTTTCCTCTGCAGTTTGTCTAGGTAGAGGCTGGAACGTGTTCTCGAGGTGGGTTGAAAACAACGAAGCTTTTTGCTTTGCACTTATAGCCCGTGTGCCATCTTCATTTTTACTGGTGGAATTTGTAGTTTAGGTCGTTGTAAACTTTTTGTCGCTTTCCAAAGGGAATACTCGGTATCTTTTTCCCCAGTAAGGCCACTCAAGTATTTATTAATGGATTCGTTTTTGATTTGTTTAATTAACAACTTTAGTAAAAAATTTAGTGTTGTTTTATATTCTGGCGCTCGACTTCTTTGCCAGACCTTGCATGTTTTTCGTTTTGCTGCAACCAGTTTCCTAACTTCTAGAGGATAAATAGCATTCCGGCGCATTTCCTTTGAACTTGAGGGGGAACCACTCCATGTCGCTTCTTGTATACTGTTGTTGAGTTGTTCTAGTTCTTCTTCTAGCTGTATCGGGTTTTTAATTGGCACCTGAAGATAAATATTATCCTCAACAAGTTTCTGGAATTTCTCCCATGAGGTTTTTTTGTTCGTTAGCGAAGGTAGTTTAGTTTTTTTTAACAATCGTTGCACTGATTGTCATAATAACAAGCATGTGATCCAACATAATCCCCTCGCTGCTTTCTAGGTATATGTAGTTTTCGCCTATACCTTTGGTGATAAAGAAGTCAATGATATCGGGTATTTTGTTTCTATCCGTAAGCCAATAAGTTGGTTGATCTCCAGAATGAAAATCGCAATTGCATAGTCTTCC
Source organism: Nephrotoma guestfalica (assembly GCA_963691935.1). Lineage (NCBI taxonomy): Eukaryota > Metazoa > Arthropoda > Insecta > Diptera > Tipulidae > Nephrotoma > Nephrotoma guestfalica. Next base: position 123,424,755 of record OY829914.1, read on the forward strand.
TGCCGTATTGACCGCCTTTTGCTTATAATAATATCAAACAGGAGAAGGTATATCATAACCTCTAAGGTACTAGTGGGTGTCGATTTCAGCGCACCTTTGCGCATAATATTTCTGTATGATAGTTTCTCCAGAGCTGGCCACCATACACTCATACTATGCAGCAGTAATGGCCTTACAACTGCCGCGTAAAGCCAGTACACCAGCTTCGGTTTCACACCCCATTTCCTTCCGATGGCATTTTTGCAAGAGTAGAGTTCTACAGTGGCCTTCTTCATTTTTTCTATCGTATTTGGTTTCCAACTGAGCTTATTGTCCAATCCCTAGAAACCCCGCCTTATCAGTATAGGCCAGCATAGTACCATCCAGATTTGGTGGAACCACTTCCGGATGCCAATTCCATTTGAATTTGTATCTATAGAGATCTTGATAAACTTGGCTTGAATTTGTCAATTTATGTTTACTTGAAAATAAGTCCAGAATACAAAAAAGAACCGAGAAACCTGTTCGAATGCCCATATTACTGAATAGTTTTTGTTTTATCTTATAATTTAAAATTCGATTAAAATATTGGGATAAAACAAAGTGCAAATTGCTCCCGTGATTCACAGCAACACACATCTATTTCAGCAGCCCTAAAATTGGTGCACTAGTTTTGGTGTAAAATCCGGACCACAAAACGGGTGCGGGCGGACAGATAGACAGAATTTTTTTTAAAACAGTTGATTATGATTTCTTATCTCATAAGAGAAGCAAAAAACTCAATAATAGTTAATTATTGCAAAATTACAGACAGACACACGAATTTTATTATTTATGTGTAAAACGAAGAATGGCTGAATTCGCTGAACTAGAAATGTTTTTTTTGCAGAACCGATTTATAAATAATGCACAATTGTCAGTCTTTCTATTTCACATTTTAAAACATTCAAAGACATTTTCATCATAGACGTGTTTAATCAGCTCTTCTAAATATGTTAAACCGTGTATAACAAGAAAATATCATCTTAAAAATGTTACGCACAATGATTTATTTCGCTAAAAAATATGTGCTGAAGTAGTTACCATGCCAGAGTTCTAAAAATCCATATATAAATTTCGGGTGTCCTTTATAAGACCATGACGTTAACAATTAAATTTATGACTCTCATGAGGACCGGATTTTTTGTCCAGCATTACACAAAACACAAATAATCCATATAAACGAATTAACACCAATATATCACATACATACCAAATCCTTACACTTCGCCATTACAATGTCGTAAAGTCTACATATTTAGAAAAAGAAACAAACCGTATATAGGACTTAATTTTTGATTATAACAAAACCAACGGATTTAAATTAAATTATAAAAAAAGTCTGTCCTAAAAACCATATAAATAAATTGACATTGTATGTAATAAACTCTTTATGTCCGCTTATACGTATTTTCGCCTTTCTTCGTTCTTTACGGTATTATAACAGGTTCGGTGTCGTACATTCTGTGCTTTTTTGTGAGAACCAGGATTTCAGAATAATATTGTATGCTTTATGTGCGGCAAAAAAAGCTCTTAATTATTTTTATATTTTTTAATTTAGTTAAGACAAAGTTATATAATAATAAAGATGTATAGTATTATAATATAACAACAGAACTGCCTTTTGGTTTTATGATCAATAAAATGTTTTAATAATTCCATACCAAACCAAAACAAAAAAAAAAACTCTTCGTCTCCTGAAATCATTTTATTTCAACATTTATTTTTTAGGAGTTGTTGCTGGTATTATGTACCTTAAAACTGAATCTAAATGGAAGTTATGTTCATTGCCAAGATATATAATACTAAAACCTTGGTGCTTAAGCACAAAGGAACAAAATTGTTTTTTGTTTTTATATTTTCAATTTTTCCAAATTTTGGTTTGATGATGATGGGTGTGATAATGAAAAACTGATGGTGATGAAAAGGTAAATAACGACTGCTTCTTAATAATATAAATATACATAACTTTTATATAATGTAATTATGAATTAATAACAAAAACGCGTACAATAATATTATTAAAAGCGGCAAGAAAAGATATTAGAGGCCTATCAGAAATGGAAATTAAAACAAAAACAAAACCGTGAGGTGCAAATATTTTTAAGAAAATTTATGAGCTTTTAGTAATTTGTTTTGTTTTTCTGTATACTTGTGGTATGCTTGTTACCCTTTATATATACATATACACATTTATACCGCGAACCTAATAAAAACAATAGATTAGGAATTTCCTTTTAAAATTATAAATTTCACGGCACTTGCTTTTGTTAAAAGCAATAAATCATATTTTTACGAAAAACAAGGATAAGAGATTTTTCTTCCGAGACAAAAAGGAATTTTTATTACTAGGGCCCTCAAGGGATTATAATCGATTTTTAATTATTATTATTAACGGAAATTTCGCAAAAATTGAATCGGAGGATTCAAATTGACTGATTATATTTTCTTCTATAATCTTTTGTTGTGTGGGCTATCTTTATAATCGAATCAATTTTAAAGGGGCGGATTTTTAAAAGAACCGATGATAAAATTTAAAAGCCACATAATTTTAATACCAGTAACGCTTTATTTGTGCGCACTTGTTTCCGTAACGCTTTGATATACTTTATAGAAAACGTGAAATAATGTTACAAAACCTCGCACTTAAGCAACTAAATAAAGCAATAAAATTCAGCCATCATTAATTGGTTAATCAAGTAAATACTTTTGAGATACCTTGTAGAGATGTGTTGCATTTGAATTTCATAGGTAATATTTTTTCCATTTTACATTTAGAATGTTGTTTTTGCTTGGTTAAGGCCTTTTCTTTCACCAAATATAATATTGCCGATCTCATATAAAGAGTCTTGACAAATTTTATTTTAATAAAGCGCACGAAAGCATAGTAACCGGATCTTGCCGCGATTATTTATTTCATTAAATAATTTTTTTGCGGATTTTATAATATTCGCATTTAGGAGACATTTACGCTTTCGGTTTAATTGTGTATCTTGTTTTATATATGTATGTAGAAACAAAAACAAGAGAAAAACAAAATATACTCGACAACCCGCGTAGTGCTTTAAAAATTTTGCTATAGGTATGACGTCATTTTATGACGACGGTTCCAATCTTTGACTATAGATGGCAGTATAATCAAATATATGACATGATTTTTTCTCGTAAATCTGCAATATCAATTAAAAATTATGTTACGAACATTACTGCCTTCTACAATTCAGAAAATAAACTAGGTATTCTAGGCGCACTGATACAATTTACAGTTTTTGTTTGTTTTGGTTTTGTATATGTTTTTTTAAAATACTTTTGTTTTTTAGGAATAAAAAGTTATTTTAACCATTATCCAAAGTACACAAGGAGTGAGTGATCTTAGTTTATCGAAACTGATCTGAGCAAATAATTTTGATGCTGTATTTAATTTATTAATTTATATTAACATTGTTAAAAATATGAATGAACTTAAACTTAGTTACGTTAAGGTTTTTGCTTGCCGATAGACAATATATAATAAAACAGGATTTTAAACTTTTTTCAATCGTTTTAATTCTAATGAGTGATCCAAGTTGGTAAAATAGGGAATACATTAGCAGAGAAATATGAAAGCTTTAAGGTAACTCCAAATTTGAGCATATTCTTAAATCTAAAACTGCCATTCAATCAGTTAGCTTAGCGAAACAAACACACTTGATAAGTGCAGCTTGTATGGATAATTAATCATCAGTACACATGTTAGAGTAAAAGTCCGAAATCGGTAAATGTCCTATATTCTCGAAATTATTCTCTATTCATCCCGCGGAATATTTTTTATGGTATTAGTGCAAATTGGAATTTGGGGTAATTGCGCCCTACATGACGCTTAGCCCTTTGATGGGGAATAAATTAAACTACCAGAATGTAGGAGGAAAAATCAACAAATTTTTGTAACCATCGGACCTTTGGGCACCGGCTTTTCACTTGTGTAACACATATATATTAAAAATCCATAATCTGCAAAAGTTGTCCATTTTAATAAGCTAACCTGATATACGAGTACGTCAATTTTTAAAATGCTACCCATCCTTTTGCATGAAAATCACACAAAATTTCAAATCAAATTATTTTGAAATTATAACAATTATATTTCTTTGCAATATATGGTTAACCGATTTATGTGCTTAAGTGCAGTTCATGTCGTGAGCTGGTAGCACGAGAACCATTCCAAATTTATTTATGTGGATAGTAGTGGTTTCATGGTGGGAGGATTCATGCCGTCTGTTGGGATCGTTTTGGAAGTAATTTTAGGTGTTGCAGTTTGTTTGGTTTTTTACTGTAGGGGAGCGAGTATCGAGCGCTCCTGGATGGGCATTGCACAATTCTCTTGGTACATTTTAATACGATTGTTTGAAGATGTGGTTTCTTCCACAGTTTGATTTCGGAGATTTCCGGAGAGAGCTATTTTGGTGATCTTCCAATCATCCAATTTGTCAAATTATTCGTTTGTGTAATAATTTGTTATATTTTTATTTTGGTTTGATTAGCGATTTGGAGTTGTCGGTGTCTCATGTGTTTCTTGGTAGTTGGGCTAATTTATTTGGTTCTGGTGATGATTTTTGATTAAAGGGGATCTTTGAAGCTTTCTAATTGAAAATCAAATTTTGGTTTAAAGTCGGGGTGCAGACAGGATAGGAATCATAATAACCGTCGGGTTTGCTTGTGGGTTTGATGTTTCAGCGGAGGCTTGACTTTTTGAAGTTCTGGAAGGCTTGGAGGCTGCAGAGTGGATTTGGACTGCAGTTGAATGTTGCTGTGTTTAGATAGCTTTTCGTGGATCGCGACGTTTCTTTAATTAAATTATTTTGTAGGTTATTTGGGAGGGGAACTGTGAATTTGTGGGGGTTTTGGTGGGCTTGTTCCGGGTTGGATGGCTGATTGTGCTGGTTGTTCATTTTATAATTTGTTATTTATTTAACACTGTTGTAAATTTGTTGATATATACAATGGTTGACGACCATAGATTGTTTTCAAATGTCTTATTTTGATGTTTACTTAACATTTACATGTATTTTGTAATCCAGGCGTTGAACCGTCGATTGGATAGTTTTGTTTAATTATGGTTCAGTTTGTTTGGGTGTTGGAATTCTGGAACTGTGCCATGCATCCTTTATTTATGTATTACCTAGTTGATTTCAGATTGTTGGAACCAGATTTCATTTGATTTTTTTTTCATAAATAATTTGTATTGGATTGGGGATGGCGAGGTCAAGTGACCTTCACATTATATAGTTTTTCATTTAATTATTATATAATATATTATAAATGGATCCGTTAATTAGCGGGTTTACAGTGATTCTATTCGGTTAGGATGGAGGACTCGTCCGTTCCTTTCCTACTTTGATATGAGTGATACAGTATTTGGTTGTTTCTGGATTCGATTTCTTCTGTTTTGGTTTGATTTGTTTTAGGAGAGGCAAGTTGGTCTAGGTAATACTGGTCATAATATTACATTTGTTTTGTTCAAGTAGAATTTGACTCATAGTAATGACGTTTTGTTTCAGGAAATTTGCTGCAACTTAATTGGTTTTAAATTTTTAATTATAATTAAAATTTTTTTAGGATGCTGATTGCTGAATATTTATATCCAAAAATAATTGTTCTGTCTTGTGCTAACCTTCTTACATTATATGTTCGACTAACAATTTACTAACTGTTGATTACTTAGGTGTCTGTAACCGGGTTGTTTCGGTCATAATTAACATGCCTATCATATCCTTCTATCTTGTTAAATGTAATAAAGGTGTATGGCGGGCTCCTAGCCATCCGGGAGTCTCGCTAATTTCATTGTAATTAATCAATCATGTGTATATATGTGTATGTGTGTACATGTGTGTAATAATATGTATGTATGTTTGTATATGTATGTACCATATAAATATATATGGTATTTTTATTTTTATTTTATTTTATATACTATTCAATTAACTATGGTTTCAGGAAATTCTATTGTAAGTTGTGGAGTTGCAGGAGGAGAGAATTAAATTTATAAATTTGTATATGATTTAGATAGCAGGAACATATTAATTTACTATTAGATTTCAGGAAACCTGCAGATGCTTGTGAAATAATATTTCTTTGTATTTTTAATTGCTGATCGTGCAGATTAGAATTATACTGTCATTGTGTTAATAAGTGTTGACTTTATCTAGGTATATGTATCCGTGCCGATTCAATCAATCAATTTTGTTTAGGAAGCCGAAAAATATTAATATAAAATAAAATCTCAGCAAATTTCCAAATACATATGAAATAATAACATTTTTCCTTAGGTTGCTGAATTAAAGAAGCAATTATTAATAACCAATACCATCGTTAACCATTTAACCTATTAAACCTTTATCCTTCTCCTAGTAGTTTAGTATTGTGTTGTCTTTGTGTTACTCACTATCGGCTATACCTAGGTGTCTGTAACCGGGCCGATTCTGTCCCACTTAATTAACCTATCCAATCATTTCAGAATCAATCAATCAATCTTCAACGTTCGTGAAATGCTGGTCCGTCAAATATTATGATATCGATCTGAATAAGTTGTAATCAGAGGGAGACGAACCTGGAGAATGCGCCATATGCTGTAAAACTTCCTAGTCTAAAGAGAAGATGAGTTCCTGGGTTGATGTTGCTGTGTTTCGACGAGCATTCTGATACAGCAATATCACCTTCCGCTTTCCTTGGCCCGTAAATGGTATTTTATCCTCCACAGCATCACTTAATTTGATCAATTGGGCCTGATAACGTTCAGCTCTAACAGTTTGACCTGATTCTAGAAGCTCGTTGTAAATCACTCCTTTCCAATCCCACCAGACCAGCTGATCTGGATTAACCCATGGTCTTCTGTGTTTAGGATTATCGTACAAAACCCACTTTTCATCACCCGTAATGATTTTGTGCAAAAAATTCTTTCTTTTGTACCCATAGGAGGAGTCGACTCTTCGGTTTTTGTTTTCTTCGATTTCCTTTCTTCTGTATTTTTCCCATTGCATGCAATGGAAGTGATATTGCTTGGTCAGTACCTTCTAACCGTTCTGCAAGCACTTTTTGATTTTAACCGGACTTTTCATCCAGTGAAACTAAAACTTCTTCGCCCTCAAATTGTCCTACTGTACCTGGGCGTGCATCGTCCTCAAGAATTGAATGGTCATCACGAAATATTGCAAACCACGTTTTTACTGTTAAATGACTCACATAATGTTCACTTAAAGTCGAATTAATCAATTCCATAGCTTGAGCAGCATTTTTTTCATTTGAAAACAGAATAGAATGCAATGACGTAAATGTTGCTTATCGACATTAATCTCCTAAAATTGATGCACACGGACCGACAGCTTGTAAATGGCTGAAACTTATGTCATAAAAAAAGACTGGCTAAGCTACATATAAACAAAATTTCAGGCGATTTAGATCCGTTCCAGTACATTTGAATGCAACCAACATCAAAGCCGAGTTTCTACTTGCACACTTGTAAATGATGTTTTGACAAAACTAACTCTAGTAGATTAACAAAATATATCTCGAGAGATTGGAGCTTTACCTTTCAAACGGGGTAATATACTAATTGTTTGTGGACTTGATCACACCACTCTCTGCAGGCCATTACAATTGAATACTTTCATTTGTTATAATAACAAAACTTTCGCAAAATTACAGGGTAGCTGACACGTAGTATTACCAAAACAAAACGCCACAGAATTTTTATTTTTTGATGAATTTTATTGAATCAAAGTAAAAAACGTTCACAAATATTTAAATTTTCGAATTGCATTAGCAGTTTTCGATTTGGCCACCCTTAGCCGCGATTATGGCCTTCGAACGGCCGACAAAGCTATTGCATGCAGTACGAAAGTGGCTCTGCGGTATGTTCGCCCATTCCCAGCGAAGCGCTTGCTTGAGATGATCGACACTTTGGTATTTTTTTGTCCCAACCTTGCTCTTCAAAATACCTCAAACCGAGAAGTTTAGCGGATTTGCATCCGGTGAATTTGGTGACCATTGGGCAGTGGAAATGAACCGCGGAACGTTGTTTCTCAGCCAATCTTAATTGACGCGCGCTTTATGACTCGGCGCCAAGTCCTGTTGAAATGTCCATGCTCTGCGGCCGAAATGATTTTGTGCCCAAGGCTTCAACGCTCCCTCCATCACATGATCCCGATAAATCTGAGCATTTATCTTGATGCCACGGTCCAAAAAAACGAGCGGTGAACGGCTTTCGGCCGTTACGGCGGCCCAAACCATTACCATCGGCGGCGCTTGGTTTCGAGTGGCAATGCGTTGGTCCAAATTTTCAGTAGAACGGCCAGGCAATTAAATCCGGTCGTTTTGCTTGTTCATATATTGCTCAATAACGAACGGTGACTCATCGGAGAAAACCAAATTCGGCAAATGGCCAGTTTCGTGCAAGCGTAACAACTCCTTTGCTCTTTCCACTCTAACTTTTTTTTGAGCATCTGTGAGACCATGCGTTTTATGGAATTTCAAGGCCTTTAGTCCAAAATGATCTTTCAATATGTGCTGCATCCGTTCGAGCGAAATGTTCGTCTCACGAGCTATTTTTCTGCCGCTACGGAGCGGATTCCGAGCCAATTTGGCCTTCACCTTCCGGCGATGATATCCGGCGATGTTGCAGTGCGTTTCGGCCCACCACCATGGCGTTTTGCAATGCTGCCAGTATCGTTATAACGATTTATGGTGCGATACACACACATTTTATTCACATGCAGATGTTTTAACTGGTTAACAATCTGCGGCTGTGGTTTTCCATCCAAATATAGAGCAATCACAGTATTACGCTTGACTTCCATCGCGGATAACTGTTTTCTGATTATTTCCCACTAAAATGCTTTTGTACGCTTGTAAACTATCATGAATGAACTATCATTTGACAGCAATGACAGTCTGAAGTTGGTAACACTTCGTGTCAGTCACCTGGTTATTATTAACTACACATTAGACAGACTACAGTTTGCCACTATACTACTACCACCACAACATAGATCTATAGATATAGTCACACATATGAGTAACGATACTTTCTATAGAACCTGAACAATATCAATGTATGGTTATCAAAAAAAAAATTAAATGAAAAAATTAGCAAGTTCAAAAGAAGTGTTCGGAATGATCGAAGGTTATAAATGTTTTTTAGTACGAGTATTAGATTTTCGGCTCACAACTCTTAAAACAAATATTACCCAAAAATCCTCGATTCAAAACCTTTCCTAATTGTAAAAAATAATCTTTCGTTGTCTGATCTCTGATTATGTATATCCATTTATAAGCTACATACAGTTCGATTTTTAAGATGCACCGTTTCGATACAATATTTCTTGCATCGAGGTATAAACTTTCTCTAACTCTGCAAGAATTTGTTTGTTTATTCTGGAGAATTTTAGGTGATTATATCGAATAAGTGTGTAGCTCAACAATCTTTAAACACCCCTTGAAGTACAAAATCATAAATCGATGCAACATACGAAATCGATTTTGTTTTTTGTAAACAATTTTATTTTTTATTGTAGAAAGTATAAGTTTTTAAATTACTAAAATGTTTAAAAAAATTTACATTTTAATTGTATAAATTGAAGGTAATTTTAATGCTAACAGTTGCAGCTTAAAAGAGCTAGTGTTAGATATCCAATAACGAAATATTAATTTCTTTTATTTCAAATCCATTTTACAAGCCAAGTTTGATCATAACTGGTTCAAAAATGACAAAGTTCTTCGCAGCACGAACTTATCCAAGAATGTCATCCGAAATTTATAACATAATTCCAGATCCATTAAGAATTCAATTT